>SRMA01026847.1:6077-185612 GCA_007224835.1 Danionella cerebrum | reverse complement strand
CTGACAGTTGAATTTCCAGCTGCGGCTGACTCGTTTGAAAATCTGGCAGTTGAAACTCCAGCAGGTGCAGCTGATTTCAAATAAGTAGGTCAAAGGTGTCTCATAGACTTTCAATGGCCCATTGAAATGAATGGAGCATGAACCCCATGAATCCTATTGTAAAAGAGCTTCTGTAATTGATTGACACTGGAAAGTCATACCAGCATTAAGGAAGCAAATCACTTATCCAGCACATCATTGCTTGTGAATTAACATAAATTAATTAAGCCACACCCACTTTTTGACATAACTTTAAATGTCAAATATCTTCTAAACGGAATACAGTAGAGACATGGGGGTTGCTTTATATTAGTCTAAATGGAAAGTAGATTACAACATGATGTCACTAACTACTTCATAGCAACCAAATTGTTTACCATAGCAACTATATTGCCACATCTCTATCTTAGCTTAGAAAAATGCTAGAGACTTGGGGGCTGTTAAGCTTCACCCATACTGACAGCTGAAACATTATATTATGTTAATGACACCTCCATGGCAACCAGACTGGTTACCATGGCAACCAATATGGCATGTCTCTATCTCAGCTTAGGAAAATCATAGAGATGGGGGTTGCTGTATTTTACCCGTATAGATATGGGGAGCAATATATTAGGTCAGCGACCCCTCCATACCAACCAAACTGGTTACCATAGCAACCAATATGGCACAGCTCTATCTCAGCTTTGGAAAGTCATAGAGACATGGGGGTTGATGTATTGACATGAGGAACAATGTGTTAGGTCACTGACCCCTCCATAGCAACCAGACTGGTTACCATAGCAACCAATTTGCATGTACCTATCTCAGCTCAGGAAAATCATAGAGACATGGGGGTTGCTGTAATTTACTCGTATTCATATAGGGAACAATATATTAGGTCAGCGACCCCTCCATAGCAACCACACTGTTACCATAGCAACCAATATGGCGTATCTCTATCTCAGCTTAAGAAAGTCATAGAGACATGGGGGTTGGTGTATTTTACTCGTGTTGACATGTGGAACAATATGTTAGGTCACTGACCCCTCCATAGCAACCAGACTGGTTACCATAGCAACCAATTTTGCAAATACCTGTCTCAGCTTATGAGAATCATAGAGACATGGGGGTTGGATTATGTTATTGTTGCTGAATTGACAACATTTAAAAAAATAGGTATTAACGGTACCAACGCAAGCCAACATCGAAGTTTGCGTGCAAACTTTAAAATCTAGTTATTCTTCTCTTTTCTTCTTCCAAAAATTCTACCGGCATCTCCTCCTAGCCCGCTCGAGCTACAGCCACGAAACTTTCCACGGTCGTCCAGACTGTTCCCACTCGAGTTGCTATATCTCTTCGGACCGATTGGACCATCGGTTTCCGTATAAATCGCGAATTTCGGCCCAAAAATCGCCCAAGTCATTCCCTATGGGAGCCCTAGAGTGGTGATGTCATCGCTCACTCTAACTTTGAGTAAGCTCAGTCTTGTTGCTACTTGCACTGTTTTCTCAACTAAAAATTAACCTTTACACACACATTTTATACCTAAATGGTAGAGATTTTTGTCCTCTTTCAGTTGGTGCTGTTTTCATTTTTAAAACACACACGGTTTTTACTCCAGGTGGCCTAAACCACAACGAGTGCACATAATTGCTCCATTCACCTCCATTCAAAAAATCTGGTGGACTCTGTTTAAAATCTCAATCTCAGGCTATTTTTAACTCGCCATAAATCATTCACACTTTATCACAGGTTCACAAAATTTACACCATTCTCTTCCTTAAAATCTTGGGATTCTAACAGTAAAAGAAATATTTCAATAACTCTGGTCATTCTTTCGTAATCCTTATTTGTTTGAGGGCATGGATTTCTCTGAAATGAGCAGTTGCACAGAATCAAATGAAGGCTATTTGTAGCTCGCCATAATTTTTTTATTTCTAATCACACCTTCACAAAAATTACAGCATTCTCTTCGTTAGGGTCTTCTGCTTCTTACAAAGAAAGAATCATTTCGATATGTCTCACGGTTCTTCTATAATCTTTATTTGTTTGAGGCATGGAAATCGGATTTTCTCCAGCAGATTTGCCATCGCTTAAAAAAACTGACAGTTGAGTCAGCTGACTCGTTTGAAAATCTGGCAGTTGATAACTCCAGGTGCAAGCTGATTTCAAATAAGTAGGTCAAAGGTGTCTCATAGACTTTCAATGGCCCATTTGAAATGAATGGAGCATGAATCCCATAGATCCTAATGTAAAAGAGCTTCTGTAATTGATTGACACTGGAAAGTCATACAAGCATTAAGGAAGCAAATTACTTATCCAGCCCATCATTGCTTGTGAATTAAAATAAATTAATTAAGCCACACCCACTTTTGACATAACTTTCAAAGTCAAATATCTTCTGAACGGAACACAGTAGAGACATGGGGGTTGCTTTATATTATTCTAAATGAAAAGTAGATTACAACATGATGTCACTAACTCCTCCATAGCAACCAAATTGTTTACCATAGCAACTATATTGCCACATCTCTATCTTAGCTTAGAAAATGCTAGAGACTTGGGGGCTGGTAAGCTGCACCCATACTGACAGCTGAAACATTATATTATGTTAATGACACCTCTATAGCAACCAGACCGGTTACCATAGCAACCAATATGGCATGTCTCTATCTCAGCTCAGGAAAATCATATAGAGATGGAGGTTGCTGTATTTTACCCGTATAGATATTGGGAGCAATATATTAGGTCAGCTACCCCTCCATAGCAACCAAACTGGTTACCATAGCAACCAATATGGCGCAGCTCTATCTCAGCTTTGGAAAGTCATAGAGACATGGGGGTTGATGTATTGACATGGGGAACAATGTGTTAGGGTCACTGACCCCTCCATAGCAACCAGACTGGTTACCATAGCAACCAATTTAGCATGTACCTATCTCAGCTCAGGAAAATCCTAGAGACATGGGGGTTGCTGTAATTTACTTGTATTCATATGGGGAACAATATATTAGGTCAGCGACCTCTCCATAGCAACCACACTGTTACCATAGCAACCAATATGGCGTATCTCTATCTCAGCTTACGAAAGTCATAGAGACATGGGGGTTGGTGTATTTTACTCGTGTTGACATGGGGAACAATATGTTAGGTCACTGACCCCTCCATAGCAACCAGACTTGTTACCATAGCAACCAATTTTGCATGTACCTTTCTCAGCTTATGAGAATCATAGAGACATGAGGGTTGGATTATGTTATTGTTGCGGAATTGACAACATTTAAAAAAAAGGTATTAACGGTACCAACGCAAGCCAACATCGAAGTTTGCGTGCAAACTTTAAAATCTAGTTATTATTATTCTTTTTCTTCTAACGTGTTTTTGCGGGCACTTTTGAGGGCCTAAACATGCATGAAAAGTCACCAAATTTTGCACACACACCAGAACCTGCGAAAATTTACGCCTATTTGTGTTTCGAAAAGCGGGTGTGGTAAAATGACTCTACAGCGCCACCTAACGCGTTGTAGCTTATGATGCGCTATGAGTTTGTCGTAGGTGAATGAAATTCGCCACGCATGTGTAGGGTACTAAAACTTAAATATAAGTAAATGGGATCTCATTTCCAAAATCGACAGGAAGTCAGCTATTTCCCAAAAACCTCTAAAAATAGCCATTTTTGCTCACGTCGTACTTTAACGAACTCCTCCTAGAGATTTCATCTGTTCGTCTCAAAACTCGTTCAGCACTATCTTAAGGCATATGGGATGTTAAATTGCGAAGCTTTTTTGACTTCGATAAACTATGTGCGCACAGCGGTCATCCAAAGTCAAATTTTTGTCGTAAACAGGAAGTTGTTATAACTCGGCCAAGCAATGTCCGATCCAGTTCAAATTCGCCATGTAGGTTAAGAGTGAATATCTTTACAAATGCAAATAGCGATATACAGTGTCAGTTATAGCGCCACCTAGTGGCAACATGTAATAGACCCTTTTCTGTTGTTTTATACTTGTATTTCAGGCTGTATTGCGAGTACATGTTTGAAAATCAGTACACTTATGTAAGGGATCAGGACCAACAAAAAAGTCAATAGGATTCAGTTTCCAAAACCGACAGGAAGTCGGTTATTTTTTACTATTGTATGAAATTGAGCACAGTTTCAGGCTTTGTACTTTAACGAACTCCTCCTAGAGAATTCATCTGTTCATCTTCAAAGTTGTTCAGTATTCTCTCAAGGCATATGGGATGTTAAATTGCGAAGCTTTTTTGACTTCATTTTACGATGCGCGAATGGCAGTCCTCGAAAGTTTAACTTTTTCTATGAACAGGAAGTGGTTAATAACTCAGCAATGCAATGTCTGATCAGGTTAAAATTCGTCATGCGTGTTAAGAGTCCATGTCTGAAGGATTTCATAGAGCGCAATACAGTGTCAGTTATAGCGCTACCTAATGGCAGCATGCAATATAGCAATTTCTGCTGTTTTTTACTGCTATTTCAGACTGTGTTTAAAGGACATCCTTGAAAATTGCCACACTTATGTTGCAGATCAAGACAAACAAAAAAGTCAATTGCATCATTTTCCAAAATCAACAGGAAGTTAAATATTTTGCAAAAAACCCTTAAAATGGCACTTTTCCATGTCCATACTTTAACAAACTCCTCCTAGAGAATTCATCTGTTCATCTCCAAAGTTGTTCAGTATTCTCTCAAGGCATATGGGATGTTAAATTGCGAAGATTTTTTGACTTCATTTTACGACGCGCGAATGGCAGTCCTCGAAAGTCAAACTTTTTATATGAACAGGAAGTGGTTAATAACTCAGCAATGCAATTTCTGATCGGGTTAAAATTTGTCAAGCGTGTTAAGAGTCCACGTCTGAAGGATTTCATAGAGCGAAATACAGTGTCAGTTATAGCGCCACCTAATGGCAGCATGCAATATAGCATTTTCTGCTGTTTTTTACTGCTATTTCAGACTGTGTTTAAAGGACATGCTTGAAAATTGCCACACTTATGTTACAGATTAAGACAAACAAAAAAGTCAATTGCATCGATTTTCCAAAATCAAAAGGAAGTTAATTATTTTGCAAAGAAACCCTTAAAATGGCTATAGGGTTCTGTCGCTTTAAGGGGAAAGGGGGTGTACTGTGGCTTTAAGAGAGCACAAAACAAAAAATTGGTCATGAATTATACTCCGGACATGTTGTTGTATATTTGCATGGCGTTAGAGCTGTGGTTAACGGATATGAAACTGAATTAGATTTTTAGAGGAGTTTCCGCTGAGCACAATGGTATGTAATATGTGTGGGGTCATTCTCAGTGTTAGTGAGCTATGAGCGGAAATGTAATGCACAAGGGGGCAAGTCCCCGGTACCTGGGACTCTCGGGCTTAAGAGATTATATTATATTTATACTATTTTTATGTGCGTGCGTGTTGAGAGTGATTGACTTTTCGCTGCTTCAATCAGAGTCCGGGGGCGAACTATTTAACATGCGCGTCTGCTCCGGTTTCACTTTCTCTCTGAGTTCGTGGCCAACCGCTACTAGCGGACAGTCACTGTGTCTCGTTCGCGATCGTCCAGTTCGGTGCTGTCATCTCTCTCGCTCTCTCTCTGAGAGTTTGAAAGTAGTTGATCTCCCGTGCTTCGCTGAGACCCACTGCCTCTATGACTGCAGTTTCGGCTCCCCTCTACGTGAACGCGCATTCAATCACGTGATTGCACAGACTAAGCCAATGGAGTTCATATAAAATGTTTACTCGTGAAGACGTTTTCATTTTTATTTTGCTTATATGCCGCGTAGATGTCAAATTTACTTGTAACACATTGTTTAATTATAAATATAAGTTTAAAAGAATGCAATCGTCCAATGCAAGTTGCTTACAGCAGTGAATATTGTAATTTATGAATGTACAGCATTATACAAACTTCAGATGTTTATATTTTCTTTGCGTATTCATTAGAATAATTAACATTTAACGTAAAAAGAAGGATAAAACAAAGTAAAAATGTGTTGATATGATATAATATAAAAAGCTTTAGATGTTTATATTTTATTTGCATTAGACTGACTACTTAAAAGATATTTGTTTGTGAAATGTTGTTTGCATTCATTTGTAATAAACTCCCTGGTGCTGCTTTTTAGTCCATGTGCAAAAAAAGCAAAGCAGAAAGACTGTAATGAAATCACAATGCCTATTTTGAGGGTTTGTGTGTAACTTATAGGATAAATACCACACATTAATTGTGATGAAACATAAAGGGCCTAATAGACAATGAAACTGAAACAGCTTGTTTTGCCCTGTAAATCTATTTATGGATCTATGTGATTTTTATTGTGAATATCAGTTCCACGTGATCAGAATTTGACAACCTAATACAATTTTATCATGTTTAAAATGTCCATTGAACCTAAATTCATGTAAGATGTGCACATTCTGATCATGCTCAACCTGTGATAACAATAACATAAAGTCCATTATTTCAGCATAACAATATATCAGTATAACAAGGTGCCAATAATGCAAAGGAAAGGCAGGTAAACATTTAGTTTTATTCAGAGTGACTCAGTTCCATCATTGTTCTATCATTTCCACAATGGAATAATGTTTCTGTCCCTGTTTATATAGTGCCAGTGTAATGTACTGTTTCCAACCCTGTTTCAAAGTATACACCAGCAGCTCCATACAACGTTTTTATCAGTGTGTTTCTAAACACTATAATGTGCAGGGATGGTAACAACATATCGACTGCATTACCAAGGACATGCCAAATTGTACTGCAGTATCCAGAAAATGCTCTTTCTTTCACCCCTTACTTTAAAAAAATGTATGCATGGAGTATTGTTCAGTTGTTTGGACTGCGACAAATAAAACACAGCTGAGAAAGCTGCAGATTGTTCAGAACAGAGCTACAGATTGATGCTGCAATGCTTATATCAAACTAGCTCTTACGATGATCATCTGGTTGACAGTTAATATCAGGTGTGCTTTACTATTATTTATGGGTATTAATTGTTGGTTTACCACTCGTTTTAGTTCATCAAAAATAATATCCCAGGGGAATACAGTTATGAAACTAGATTTTTGGAGGGTGATAATCTAACAATTCTTAGATAATCTGGCAACATTTCAAAAGTTAAGAAACAAATAAAGATAATTTTAGACTCAGCATAAGATAATGAATGCAGTGAGAAAGAAACGCTTTGGTGTGTTTTTATTTTAATTCTATTTTTGACTCTTAAAGCTGTAAAAATTAACTTTCCCCAATCATCAGTTATTGCGCCACCAAGTGATCACAGGTGGAACAGCATTTAAAACTGCAGTTTACCACTTTTGACATAGGTTACCAGGATATTGTCCCAAAAAATATTTCAACTCGTAAATATTTAGACTCGTTAGCGTTGCCTCGGGGCCATGATGCTTTGAGATGGGATTTTGTTTTATTGCCTGTATCATTAGGTTAGTTGAACAGATCTTGCTTGAATACGTCTTCTAACTAAGGATCAGTCGTAGAGCGCATTGTAATGACTTGGCCACCAAGAGGCGATGGCGACGTAGGTGCTCGAGCCCTTGATCGCTGCTTGCAGCTTTAATTATTATTATTATTCTTATTATTATTATTATTTTTTTTCTTCTAACGTGTTTTTGCGGGCACTTTTGAGGGCCTAAACATGCGTGAAAAGTCACCAAATTTTGCACACACATCAGAACCGGTGAAAATTTACGCCTAATTGTGTTTCGAAAAGCGGGTGTGGTAAAATGACTCTAGAGCGCCACCTAACGCGTTGTAGCTTATGATGCGCTATGAGTTTGTCGTAGGCGAATGAAATTCGCCACGCATGTGTAGGGTACTAAAACTTAAATATAAGTAAATGGGATCTCATTTCCAAAATCGACAGGAAGTCAGCTATTTCCAAAAAACCTCTAAAAATGGCCATTTTTGCTCACGTCGTACTTTAACGAACTCCTCCCAGAGATTTCATCTGTTCGTCTCAAAACTCGTTCAGCACTATCTTAAGGCATATGGGATGTTAAATTGCGGAGCTTTTTTGACTTCGATAAACTATGTGCGCACAGCGGTCATCCAAAGTCGAAATTTTGTCGTAAACAGGAAGTTGTTATAACTCGGCCAAGCAATGTCCGATCCAGTTCAAATTCGCCATGTAGGTTAAGAGTGAATATCTTAACAAATGCAAATAGCGATATACAGTGTCAGTTATAGCGCCACCTAGTGGCAACATGTATTATACCCTTTTCTGTTGTTTTATACTTGTATTTCAGGCTGTATTGCGAGTACATGTTTGAAAATCACTACACTTATGTAAGGGATCAGGACCAACAAAAAAAGTCAATAGGATTCAGTTTCCAAAACCGACAGGAAGTCAGTTATTTTTTACTATTGTATGAAATTGAGCATAGTTTCAGGCTTTGTACTTTAACGAACTCCTCCTAGAGAATTCATCTGTTCATCTTCAAAGTTGTTCAGCATTCTCTCAAGGCATATGGGATGTTAAATTGCGAAGCTTTTTTGACTTCATTTTACGATGCGCGAATGGCAGTCCTCGAAAGATGAACTTTTTCCATTAACAGGAAGTGGTTAATAACTCAGCAATGCAATGTCTGATCAGGTTAAAATTCGTCATGCGTGTTAAGAGTCCAGGTTCGAAGGATTTCATAAAGCGAAATACAGTGTCAGTTATAGCGCTACCTAATGGCAGCATGCAATATAGCACTTTCTGCTGTTTTTTACTGCTATTTCAGACTGTGTTTAAAGGACATCCTTGAAAATTGCCACACTTATGTTGCAGACCAAGACAAACAAAAAAAGTCAATTGCATCGATTTTCCAAAATCAACAGGAAGTTAAATATTTTGCAAAAAACCCTTAAAATGGCACTTTTCCATATCTCATACTTTAACAAACTCCTCCTAGAGAATTCATCTGCTCATCTCCAAAGTTGTTCAGTATTTTCGCAAGGCATATGGGATGTTAAATTGCGAAGATTTTTTTGACTTCATTTTACGATGCGCGAATGGCAGTCCTCGAAAGTCAAACTTTTTATATGAACAGGAAGTGGTTAATAACTCAGCAATGCAATTTCTGATCGGGTTAAAATTTGTCAAGCGTGTTAAGAGTCCACGCCTGAAGGATTTCATAGAGCGAAATACAGTGTCAGTTATAGCGCCACCTAATGGCAGCATGTAATATAGCATTTTCTTCTGTTTTTTACTGCTATTTCAGACTGTGTTTAAAGGACATGCTTGAAAATTGCCACACTTATGTTACAGATCAAGACAAACAAAAAAGTCAATTGCAGCCATTTTCCAAAATCAAAAGGAAGTTAATTATTTTGCAAAAAACCCTTAAAATGGCTGTAGGGTTCTGTCGCTTTAAGGCATGGTTGCCAGGGTAGCGGGTTTCCCGCACAATTGGGCTATTTTAGAAAAGGAGTTGCGGGGAAAAATACGGAGTTGCGGGTTGCGTTTTTTTTGGGATACATTTATAATGTACCGCGGCCACAAAAAAATAAATAATAATAATAAATAATAATTGTGGACAAAGATAAAAGGGAACCTTTATTAGTGGGTGTTGATCCCCGGGAATGAATACTTGGCAACAAACGCTGCTTCTTGCGAGACGCAAATAGGCGCGCGCGCCACATGTGCTTTTGACATAACCAATCAAGCATCATCATCATCACGTCACTCCTTGAGAGCGTTGTAGTCAGAAGCGTCGGTTCGGTTGTCTGTGGATGAACAAGTACAAGTAGGCACTTCTGACTAGGGTCAAAAAAAATTCAGAGAGCACATGTTCTTATTTGACTTTTATTGTATGAGATTGTGTATTAAAAAAGCACAATGTGTGATATTAAGAATTTGGGTTAGACAAAAGGCCAATACTTTAAACTTAAACTTATATAAATTTTTTTAAGGCCCTTTGTGGGAATCCAGCCGTTGTCTAATCTGATTGGACACTGAAAAATTGGGCTAGTTTTCATTCCATTTGGGCTGATTTTGAGTTGTCATTGGGCTGGAAATATTTCTGGGACCTGGCAACCCTGCTTTAAGGGGAAACCCCGCAGGGGCCAGGGAATACTGTGTAGTGATGGGAAGTTCGGATCATTTTACGGATTCGGTTCTTTGAGTCTCGTTCAGTAAAATGAACGGATCTTTTTTCGAGTCATTTCGTTCATTTTACTAAAATATCAATAAATGTTGTGTGTACTTCCACATCTACTAGCGTTTTATACACAAACGCGAATCACACTTCAAATAAGACAAAACTATAATGCTAAATTTAAAATGAATATAAATATATTACTAAAGCCTACCTGGGTCTTTTAGTCTGGCTTACCCAAACTCTGATCTGTCTTCTTTAGATTTAAATCTCTTTTGTTCGACACAAAATTACTTCACTCTGATGTTAACGTGTGCAGTCCGAGCACTCAGTCCGGACATCTTTGTCACGTGACCGCTACAGTGCCGGGATCCGAAAAGATTCGTTCTTTTTGCGAGTCCGGGTCATTTCGGTCTTTTCTCTTTCCGGCTCATGATGCATTGGTTAACATTACGGAGTGGCCATGAGCCGGAACCCGAAAAGATTCGTTCTTTTTGCGAGTCCTCCGGGTCCTTTCGGTCTTTTCTCTTTCCGGCTCATGCTGCATTGGTTAACATTATGGAGTGGCCATGAGCCGGAACCCGAAAAGATTCGTTCTTTTTGCGAGTCCTCCGGGTCCTTTTGGTCTTTTCTCTTTCCGGCTCATGCTGCATTGGTTAACATTACGGAGCGGCCATGAGCCGGAAACAGAAAAGACTAGTTCATCTTTCGAGTCATTCGGGTCTTTTCGGTCTTCTGTCATTGATGATGAACGGGTTACGCTCGGAAAACCACAAGAATGATGCGCATGCGCCAATGAACGAATACCTCTCCAACACGACTCGTTCATACGGAGTCACATTAAAGATTAGTTCAAAAAGAACGAATCGTTCTTCAACGACACATCACTAATACAGATCGTATGATTACAAGTGTTCTTACAGTTGTGTTTTTCACTGATCTGTCATGAGCCAATAAGCAACCGCTCCCTTCAGGAACAGCACCTATACTCGTGTAGTTTGCATATTCTTGAAGATTAACTGAGAATCTTTGAGCCTAAAAATACAGTGCTCCACTGGTTTGCTTATAGGAGAAATAGCTGACCCTGATTTATATTCATTCATTCCTTTTCTTCATCACAGGGTTTTGCTGGTGCCATCTCGAGAGCACTTTGGGTAACTTAGGTGGGGTACACCCTGGACAGGTCCCAGTTAATCACCGGGCAACAAACACATTCACTTCTGAGGGGAATTTAGAGAATTCCATTAACCTAAAGCATGTTTTAGGTGTCTGGTTAAAAAAAAAAAACATCTCCAGTTTTAGGGGGAAACCCACACAAGCACCAGGAGAACATGCAAACCACTCTCAGGAAGCCACTGGCTGGCCTGGTACCACTGGAAGCAATGCTCTTTTTAGCCATAGAGTACTAGGTGATTGGATAAATGGAGTTATAAACAGTTTATAACTCTGAGTGTCAGAGAATTATTAATAAATATTGTATTATTTTCAAGGAGACTTACACTAACAAAATGGTAAAAACAGAAGCATTTAATTAGTCTTTACTGAGTTGCTCAAAAACCATAACTTAATATCTAAATATCTATGCAAGCAAGAGACCTGTGCATCCAAATCTAGAGTCTGAGAGGCTACTGTCCTAACTACTAAGCCACTGTGCTGCATTTCTGTTCTTTCAGTATCTATATCTCTACAGATAATGGCTGTGCCAGTCAGTGTGCAAAAAAATTCTTCTCCAAATCTGGCTGCTACTTATATCATTTCAGGCAGACCATTAAACTGTCTGGGATTTAATGTACCTCTGAATGATCCGCATGGCACAGAATATAGGGGATGACCTTTGCAATGGCGCTCAGACACACAACATCCAAGGACACTTCAGGGCAATTATTCTAATGAGAGGTGACCGGTTCACTTCCGCAGAATCTCAAAACATTTTGACGAGGAGAATCATCTGTCTCAGGGTTATTAGATTCGTATCTCAGAGAGCAGAGCCACCACGGCAAAGGAAAAGAACAAGTCCCATTGATTTCCCTTTGCCAATATTTCTCCAGAATGATAAACAGCCCACGGTCACTGCAGACGCGAAACAAAGCCAACAGAGCGATACACTGCGGCTTCATTACCAGTACCATTATCTCCCAGTTGCTGAGGAGTTATGTAAACACATTGGTTCTCCTCAAAAACACACATTTAACATCACGGAGGCCATCCGGATCTGTGGCTAAAGTTGCTTTTGCTCTCATCTGGTGCTACGTGTGACGCCTGAAGTCAGACCCTCTCTGTTAAACGTGCGGCTCGTTTCAGACAGAATGATTTCACAAACGAGCGAAGAGCGGGCACACATTCATCAGCGCCAACGGAACGTTTTTTTCAGATTCGATTTCTGCAGGCTAAGAGGAGTGATTTATGGAAAACAACCCACTCATAATGAAATTCAAACCCAAGGCCAGATCCTATCCTGCCGCTGACATATTACAAAAGTTTGCGAGACTCTGGAACACCCAAGTCTGATAACGGATGATGTGGAATGAAAACATTTGCTCTATCCTGTTTCTTAAGAGAAGCAACGAATCGGGGAGCTAATTAAATAGCTGGGCACCTCTCCTGTGGGCCATGTGCCTCGCAGAGAGGGTAAACAATTAGGACAGTGAAGAGCCGAGTGGCACAGCAGGCTCTGTAGTGTCCAGTTTCATCATTACTGGATGAAACATTGTTCTCGCTGCTCTATAAACGCTAAAGATTTATCAATATAGCTGTTGTTTCTAGCCCCTGCCCTTTAGTTGCTCAGTGCGAACATGAGCTTGGGCAACATGGATCAATTCTGCTGGTTATGGGGAAAGAGAGAGTGGAAAACACTGCATTTGTTCTGCTCCAAGGGTTCTCGCACAATGTTCACTAAATATTACACATTTTTGCCCTTGATAAAGCCCTAAAAGTGATAATATTCACAAAGTCAGGAGATGGTTCACTTGCTGTGGTTTTGATTTCACTGTTAAATATGATATATATAATAACTGCATAAAATTGGAGTGTTAGGAACCAGTCCAGAACTACACAGGTGGATCTTGCCTCGCAATGCAGCTGGGATGGTTCAACAGTTGGTAACACAGATGAAGGACTGAGGAACTGTGCTAATTAAAAGGGATACGACGCACTGCCTAATTTTCATCAACAGTCTAAATACAAAGTGCTAGAACATGGCAAATCAAGGAGTTCCATTTCAAATATCATGAAAATGAAAATGTTTAGAACACTGACTGAATTCATTGTAACTGTGTATACATTAGTGAAGAGGAAAGGAAGTTCCTCACTGAGTTGTATACATCCATAATGTACCGGCAAAGTTCAACAGCAAAAAATGTTTCCTTCTTTCTGAACTTCTGCCAATAGCACCTTTAGTTCCGTTTCTGTAAAATGATGTTGGCTTACGAAGCGTTACCAGGCCAGCCGGAAGACATAGTCCTTTAACCTCCTGACCTTAATAAAGAGGATATAGAAGATGAATGAATAGCATTGTTGCTCAAATTACATTAGGCTGGCATCCTTTACATAATTTTTTTACATTATATTGTTGTTTATGGCTAACAATACAAAAGTACAAACTGTACACAACAAAGACTGACTCCTTCTGTTTGGACAGTATGAAATCAATGCACTTACCATTGTTGTTTCAGCAATGGAGCCAAAGCTGTTAATAAAAATGTTGCATGTTACGTTCACGGGTGGACCTGGAGAAAAGAACAAGATAGAAGCAAACAAACAAGCAAAAAAAAAAGTTAATTAGACAATACAGAAAGCAAAATGAACTAGCATTTAATTAAATTCAATCTCGTTATTACAATAATCAAAAACATCTGACCAAACTTACCTGCTTTGTGCAACAGAAACATGTTTTGATACAGTGCAAATGTGGAGCAGAACTGTATGATTCCAAAAGACTGAGATGATTTGAGTTCTGAGCAGACGTTTTGATTCTATTGTCAATGAACTGCTCATTTGTTTGGGTGCAAACTGGGACACAAATCTAAGTCATAGCATACATGAAAAGTAATACGAGCCATACAACAATGTTGTTTAAAAACACAGACACACTCAAGCAATCCATCACACGTGTCCGAGGAAAGACAGAGAGTGACATGATGCTCATGGCCTCGTAAAGACCCTGTCAGCTTCTCCACACTCCTGATTCGCTTGGATTCAAAGCTGCTGAACAGCATGAAGAAGAACTGAACTCCATTTCTCTGCCTGCTGACAAGCACATGCCGCAACCCGAGCTGCCGAACGAGTCTATTACCAGAGAGAAACATACTGCGATCTGCAAACCGCTGCAAAATGTATTGGTGTTTTTAGAAATCTGCAAGAAAACCGCAGCCTGGAAATAAATCTCAGATCTCACATTAGATTCCACTGAGTTAAACATAGAGTTGTATCTATTTGCCCAATGTGTGTGTAGGGAAAGTATCAGCTCCATACATATATGTGAGATGTCAGTGTTGCTTTCATATATTTGATTAATGGAAGAATTAAAACCAGGGCAACGAGAGACTGGAATAAATCATTTAGGTTGAAAAGAATTCTCCAGTGAATGTGAACTTTCTGTAGTTTTCAGCATAGGCTCATTCTCCATCCCCGAGATGAGCACTGTTATCAAAAGCTTACAATAGATCATTGAATCCTATTGAACCATTTTAATGGCCGCCGTGCACAGATAGATTAACAAAGTCCAAAAACAATTCACAATTTAACATTCGACATCTCTAAAGATAATACTATTGGAGTTTTGAAGATGGTTAAAGTACCCTTTTGGTTTTGGAAAATCACTCCAATAGACTTACATAAGTCATCCAAATATGAAATGTTTAATTCAAGTTTGAAATAGCAGAAAAAAAAATGAAAATGGCATATTACATGTGGCCGCTACATCTGACACCACAGACTGCTATATAGATGTGTTCAGACATAGACTCTAAACAAACATGGCAAAATGCATTCTGACTGCATTGTATGGCCAAGACAAAATAACGTCCTGCTTCATTGTGAAACATCGAAAATCTCTAGGAGTTCGTTAAAGCCAAAGGCCTGAAAATGTGCAAAATTTTACAAAAAAGTAAAAAAAAAAACTTCCTGTCAGATTTGGAAAGTTGCTACAATAGACTTTTTGAAGGTCTCTTTACATAAGTGTTCCAACTTTCAAACATGTCCTTCAAAATATTCCATGTTGCCACTAAGTGGTGCTATAACTGAAACTGTAGGTTGCTATGTGGATCCGTTCAGCAATAGAAAGTTTGAACCTGATCGAATATTTAGAGTTATAACAACTTCTTGTTTATTGCAAAATCTAGACTTTCGACAGCCACCATGCACACATCATTAAATGAAGTCAAAAAAGCTTCACAAAGTAATGTAACAGAAGCCTTACGATAAGATTATAAGATTAACAAATAAAATCTCTAAGAGGATTTTGTTAAACTTCAAAACGAGCAAAAGTTGCCATTTTTGCGAAATAGCAGACTTGCTGTCAAATTTGGAAAGCAACCCATAAATCTTAGTACCCCACGCATCTGTGCCGGATTTCATTCAGCTATGAAAAGCTGTCAGCACACCATAAGCTAACACGGTTTAGGTGGCGCTGTAGAGCCATTCTGCTACACAAACTTTTCAAACTACAATTAGACATAAATTCTGTGTGAAGTTCAGTGAGTTTGTAGGCCATGTTTAGGCTCTCAAATATGCACCGAATGCTGTGAAAAAAATTCATATTATTAATAAATTTGGCCTAAGACCAGCAGACAAAGAAATCTTGCTATATTGTGGACTGATATTGTTAGAACTACGTACCGCGTAGATATTAAAGCAACTCAACCTGATGTTACAACACACTATAACTCTACAAGGAACAGCAAAAAATGGATCTTTTTTAACTGAAATGCTAGTGTTCCAATAGGATTCAACGATTCATGCTAGAATGCTAATGGTGCTATCTCAAGACCTGAGTAGATGCAAAAAATGTAACACTGCTTGTTATCTCAAGGGGAGATGGAGAATGAGATGGAGAGTGCAGTATGGTGTTCAGCAACCTCCCATTAGTGTTCATCAACCACACACCTCAGATTCTCCTTGAGATAGTGTTTTCCAACAATGGGATCAAACTTGTTCTGTACAAGATTTTTCAGTTCCTGTCCTCCTCAACCAGTCATTACGTCCAACAGCATCACATTGGATTTGACTCAAACTAGAGCACCATGAGTTCCTCCACTGCACATGTGTGTCATTCTGGATTAAAACCATCCCCAAATAAATAAATAATAATGCAGTTTCTATTACAGTGCTGAACCCATCGTTTCCTGCCCCAGGCCTGTTTCTTCCATTAGGCTGCAATCACTTGTTTGCTGCTGGCTTTCCTTGCCATTAGTGACACAGCACAGAAGAAATGTCCTCACCCACACTGCACTTCACTTGTGAGCTCAGACTTCAACAAGAAGATGACAGACAAAGACAGGGCTCATTAACTGTCCCGAAAAGGTGAGTCATAGCAGAAACTCTTTTTTTTCCCTTTATTTTCAGCCAAACAATGTGCACTCCGCTCTTCTTGCAGATGGAAGCAACTACTGGAGAGGCGGGTTATTTATACCTTTTCCCTCAGCTGTCTCTTTCCTAGTGAATCAGACCTTAATTTCTGAGTCGTGCCTCTGCCATCTTCTCGCAGAGGTGACGGTAGTTTAGAAGCCTTACACGTTTCACTGCGCTACTCTTTATTACAGCGACACAAACAGGAAGCACTAAGATCAGCCTCGTCTTTCCAAGGAACAAGCTCAACAGTGACAAAGTGAAACAGACTCACGATTTCTGCATTCCATCAACGTTATCCAATTACGAGTTCATGTAAAAAAGAAGACCTTCAGAAAGTCTTTATTGTGATTAATCCGTGCATAAACGGAACAATCATTAATCAAATGTCCCACGGGAAAGCATAACCTCCTTAGAAACCTCATAAATTGCAAGCTTGCAACAGAAACGACAGACACAAAAACCATTCGGTGAGTCAAGAGACCAATTACTTCTTCATAAAACAACAGCCACAACTCATTTTTACAGTTTCTAGTTTATAGTCTTTCATTAACAAGGTCCATGTCTAAATTGATCAATTCCAAAGTCCATCACTTTAGCGAGGAGCAACTGATGCAGCCGGGAAAATCCATTAGTCTGTTTTACACCTGCCGGGTGGTGTGAAAATGGCACACGAGCTCTTGGACCCAGAGGACATTCTCAATGTTGGAGAAAAACTGATTTATTACAAACACCAGGCGTTTAAGATGCCCCCAGAGTAGGAAGCCCACAACTGCAAGTGTCTGATATAAATAAAGAAAGCTTAATGATATTGCTCATGTTAAAAATCGAGCTGAGCTCAGCAGAATTACAATAGCACTGACACATTAAATATTTATATGATTGTTCACACAGCAGTTTTCTACTGGACAGTCAAAAAAGTCCCCAACCAGTGATAGCATGCAGTTCTCACCACACCTCAGTGCATCAACAAGGGACACATCATTATTTCTTTTGCACTCATATATGGGCTTATGCTGAGGTCATATTTTAGCGTGAACATTGTTTAGTAACACTGTTTAGTTTTAGGATAGTTGGTGGCAAGGGCGTATTTTTTTCCTGAAATTGGGGGGTAGAATATTGTGGTTTATATTATGCCGTATTTTTAAAGCAGTTACAATAAATATCTGAGCCCTCTACACTAGCATTGCACTGTTTTTAACTTTCTTTTAAATGCAATATTAACCATAAATACAGTCTTTGGATCATCTTGTATTTTTTCCTCTGCAAAACACACCATTTACCCCTGTTCAAACCACAGTCATGCTTTCGCCACGCCCCCCTTTTGGGACTTGTAGTTCAGGAATCATGGGCAATGTAGTGTGTAATTGTCGCCAGTCGCATGTCAAATAGAACGGCATGAAAGTATTCAAATGAGAATAAAGAGTTTTCTGTGTGGCTCCCGGGCTGGAAAGGGACATAAATAAAGTCCAAAGTGCATCGAAGAGTTCTGTGTAAGTCTCATCACTTCACAAGCAAATTAATCCACTATAAACGAGTAGAAATAACAACTGCTTCAGGCAGTTCAGTGCCTGTGTATGCTAACAGCATTCTTGTGCTGTTTGCGTGAGATAAAGTTAATGATCAAAGTTTGGATTTAGTGATTTAGTGTTTATTCTTTCTAATGGTGTTTCAATGACATTATTAACCGATTTCAGGTTTTTCTGCAATGCTGGGTTGGTTAGCATAACCGCTAATATTGATGCGTTCCCTTTCAGTCGAGACGCAGACATTGACATCGTCTGCGTTCCCTCCTTCAGGGAACGCGGGTTACATATGTAACCTAGACGTTCCCTTTCAGTCGAGACGCAGACGATGTCGATGTCTCGACTATGGGTGGAGCCATCCATAGTCGAGACATCGACATCGCCTGCGTTCCCTCCTTCAGAGAACGCGGGTTACGTATGTAACCTAGACGTTCTCTGTAACGTTTGGTCTGTTAACAAATCGAAGTTGTTGATTGGGACGATGTCATCGTTCATCGCGATCTGTGCCCAAATTGCTTGACATGCCCAATTCTAACTCCTATTACATTATAATCAGAATATTAAACATAAAACACTGTCTCTGCATGATTCTTCAGCACTTCTTGGTCAGGCAGTGCACCCGATCTTTACAGAGTTGCACTAGCGATTCATCTGATTGGTCAGTGAGCGGAGGTAAGAACTTTGGGCGTTGCAAGGTTTTTAGCTCACAAAAAGGAAATACAGGATTACACAAACTTGCATAAATGATTCTGAATAAAGCTTAAGGCATGTTTTTGATGTGAAAGTCAGAAAAATGTAATTGGCATAATGTGGCACCTTTAAGAATGTAACTTTAATGTACAGATTTTAATGCTTTACAAAACCTCAACATTGCAGAATAAAGCAAAAAATAACGAAAACATTTGTATTTTACCACAATTAAAAATGCTTTTCTAACCAGGCTTCCATTACTATTCCCAGTTGTGTAGTTTATGAGACAAAAGGCAAAAAAAAACAACATTAACTACAAGAAAGAATTACATAGACTGCTTCAGGCCAGATTTTACTGTACGTTTTAATCGCAGAACAATGATGTATTTCGAAATATTGCTTGTTAGTGATCCCTTTTTCATCAACTACACAATTTTGAAGCAAAAATTATCGTTTTTGCTCCTAGGTCGATTGTTTTTACCCTTCACTGGCAATTGAAACACATGTGACCAATCACAATGCGGCTAGTTGCTAGGCAAATCAGCGATGTGTGAGACAGGAACTTATTGAATCTAAAGCGTAACTTTAGCTTGTCAACTGCTAGCATTAGCATATATTTGGCGTATAAGTTATCGAAATGATAAAAGCACTTACTTTTTAAACCTTCTTCCAGTGCATCTGAATATGTTCTATTATTCATATTTCTCTAATATTTAAGACACTCAACATAAATCTTTGTTAGACGAGAAATCCATTCTTGTTGTGTATCATTTCTCAAAACTGTGTCGCATATGTAACTAGCGTTTGATGGGTATATAACAGGTTGTTTATTTTGCGTATGAGATCTCAATGTATAAAGGCCTTAACTTGAACATTAATTTTGTTCAAATACAAAAATTTTACCGTATGTGTTTTTACTGTATAAACTGTAGTGTCTGAAACAAGCTGGCAGGGAAAAAAAGCTGAACAGATAACAGTGACACAGAAAAACAGCAAACTGTGTTTATTCTTTTAGACCAGTATATTACAGTTGTTTCACCAAAAGAAGGCATTTTATAATGGAGCATTTAAGAGTGAAGTTAGTAAGCATATTCTGGTCAAAACATTTCTGTTTGGCACTTTGCAGACGGTCCCTAAGCGATTGTGTATCAGTTTTCTGGTCAGAGACAACAAAAGTATTTCGGCGAAAACAGAGAAAGACATATTTTGACAAAAAATAGTAGTCATTTATCTATTAAGAGAGTTGAGCAGAGAAAATTGAATCTGTGAATCTGCAGCAAACGTTACTCAACTGCTGTTCTAATGCTTGTTTCAACATATTAAAACTTTTTGCCTTTACCTTTATTAAATTTTAACCGCAGATTTTTCTGCTGAAACTTTGAAATAAAGTTAACTTTGAGTTTCCTCAAGTTATCTTTAACAAACACAGAGCACTAGCCTTCAGCACCAGTTTTGTCCTTGACAAACAGCTCTTTTCTGCTCAAAAAAAGCTGGAGTTTTGATCTGGTCCTGTATCAGCAAAACATGCATTTCAACTCTTATGTCTCTTAATACATCTAAAACTATTATTTGAAATGAATAGAATGTGGGATGGTGAATAATTTAGCTGCTTTAAACTTTGAGACTACTTGTTTAAAACGGTAAAGTATTTGGCTAAAAAAACATATTTTTGGCACAATTTATATGGATTTTTGCAGGCTGTTACGCTTGCAGCATGTCATAAAAAAAAAAGAGGTGATGCGTAAATGATCTTTGCGACGCACTCTGTGTACAAGATCTCGTCCGTTAACAAGCGTGTAGGAAAAAAGACATGCTCATACAGAAGCAGTGAGAAACCGGCGTTGAAAGTCTGAGGCCTTTTTGAGTGTTTTTCTTTACAATTTGCTATTTAAAAACTTAGCATTCATTTTTTAGAACAAGCCCAAATTCTTTTTTTCCTTTTACAAATTTTTTATTACATTACACAATAATTCTGACATTTACATTTTGTAAACAGTAGAACATTTTGTAATTTTTGTAAAAAAAAATTTTTTACTGCAAAAATCAAAAAAATTTGCAACACTTTTTTGTTTTATAAAAATAATCAAAAGTTTTGAGACAAAATAAAAATTCATAAATAGTCAAAAATGCAAACACACAAGGTCAAAACAATGTGAAATTGTATATAAAAAAGACGAACCTATATTAAACCTCATACACTGTCCCAAGCACTCTTTGTTCCTTTATGTTTTTTTTTGTGCAAGAATGTTGAAAAACAAAAGTCCAAATGAGAGGTCTTTTATTTTTAAGGGTTATCCTATATTTTCACCACTAGATGGCACCAATTTGGGGCCTGTAAAAAGAAACTGAAAGATGATTGCGCATTTTAATTTTTATTACTTGCAAATTATGAGTTATGTCACCAAGTTTGTTATTGTTATTTTAATTAAATCAAAATTAATATCCTTTTTAAAACGTACACATTAGATTTCAAGTAAAAAAGGTTGAGTCGCATCATTCCAACCTAATTAAAAACCTAATGTGTTTTAACGTACACATGCACGTGCAGGGACTTCAAAGGGTTAATATTCACCTAAATAAATTTGATCTTGTTGACCTCTTGTGGATGCTCCCAAATAGATATATGTCCTTGTTTTTGTTGAGGAATGAAAGTAAATAGACGTCATTGCTAAGCCTCGGTATATTGCTATAGGTATTCAAAGCACCTTTGCGCAATACTTTGCCGTTTCACTAGTAAACAACCAATAGAAATAATCAAGAGCTTCCTTGATGTCAATGCATCTCTTTGAAGCATACCATAAAATGCTGAATAGAAAAGTACAAAATGCTTACTTTAAATATATAACCAATAATAGGCTCTGAAACATGTTAGCCGGTATATTCCAGATATATAATACTGCATAACCTGGTGATAAAACTTATTTTTATACTCCTTCATTTTCATAGTTTTCTTCCCAAAACAACCCACACAAACAAACTCAGGCACAGATTGAACAGCAGTCCCAGCCATCCATCACTCCTGCGTCACTTCAGCTAGAGGCGACTCTCACCATTAAGGGGATGGTATTAAAATTCATAAGAGTCGGACAGCAGCGGCTCAGGCGGGAAGAGATGCCCGCTCAGTGACAGCTAGTTTCACAGAGCCTGTCAGAGCCAGCATTGTCACATGCCTATAAGTAATGACAGACTGTTAAATGAGCAGGATCTCTTCCTGCCCCTGAGGCTGGCATCACTGATAGGGGAAACATGACAGCCTTGGAGGAGCGAGACTGCAGAGAGACACAAATCAATAGCAGGGCTGTGCCACCGAGTCCGGAATGGGGAACAGGGCCACTACAGTTTGATTACACGGGATTACATGGCTGGCTCTGACTGTGCAGGTCACAAGATAAAACGGTCAATATTGCAGTAAAATTGATTTGCTGTGAGGTTAACTGATGGTTTTAATGATACGAGAGGCTTCTTCGATTGTTTCATTATACTCTGCAGCCAGGCGTATGAGAACATTTGAGACAAGAGGAAAAAGGGATGGATATGACGATTCTTTACTGAGCATTGTCCTGCTCGGACACCATCCACACCTGGATTCCTTCGACACGCACCCAAAGAAAACAGGATCTGCAGTAGAACATGAACTGATCAATACTGCATCATGTCAAGCTTTGATTACAATGTTATTGATTAACGCCTGAACATTTCGTGAATGGAATCAAATAAAGCTGATTCATGGGGTCTGATGTTTCTGTTTTATTACGAGGAAGGTTTTAGTAGATTGACTGTATGGAAAGTAGGGGTGTAACGGTACGCTAAAATTGTATTCGGTTCGGTACAGTGTCTTGGAGAGCTCGGTTCGGTTAATTTTCGGTACAAAACAATAAGAACTTACAAAATCTTTATTTTGAAAAGCTGCCAATACACAGTAGAATTCTTGCATATGACCTGAAAACTTTTAACACTAGCAACAGCTTCTGCTTGTATATCAACAAAACTAACTATTCAAGTTTGAAGTTTTTGGCTAAAAAGATGAACCTATCCACATTTTCTGAAGAGAGCACAGATCTGGTTGCAGTGACAATATCTCCAGCAGTAGAAAATGTTAGATGTGTTGCCTGCCCGATCTCCGTGGAACAATGTCGGCATACAACTTTAAATTTATCCACTCGTCTATCCCCGTTATGTTTTTTAACAGAGAAGCCAAAGTGTTCTCAAACAGGAGACCGTAGTGAGGTGGGAGGTTCTTCAAGCTCTGGCTTCTCTTTCGCTGTTGCCATTACTCACAGCTAGTCAGCTACTCGTGCAGCTCTACTGTGCATCACTCAATAGCGTCCGTGCGGAAACTCGCCTAGCAACAATGTTCTGCTGCGCTTAATATCGCGCTAATAATAAATTTATATAATTTAATAAAAATACTGAATACCGAAACGGTACGCAAGTGTACCGAACCGAACAGGTCGCACCGAAACGGTTCAATACATCTCCGTGAACCGTTACACCCCTAATGGAAATGTTTGGGAATATGTACAGATCTGTTTTATTTTTATGGTAAAAAATATGATGAGCTCAAAAGAACTAGACGGTCAGTTTTACAGATTATATATATATATATATGCAAATCTTGGTATCAAAATGAAGATAGGTTCTTGGGGAGTGGTGTGGATGAGGTAATTTGACAGTCAAGAACACTGGGTAAGAGTAATTGATGTTGGAATGGCCAAAAAATGAACTCCGCCTAAAAAAAAACCACTTGTTTCCTCCAATATCTCCTTATTTTACTTATAACGAAGCAAATAAACACAATCAATTGTAACCACTACATCTCAAGAACATCTGTAGCAAGTTTGGTGTTCATACTACAAGAAACTAATATTCTGTAAAGGTTTTGATTGAACAAAGTTCAGGCGTAATCCATGTTGGCACAGTTTGGCACAATTTGGCACAATAATTGAAATCTGGAAAAAATCTTGTCCAAAGCTTCAGCTACGTTCATAGTCTTCTTTTCTTGCTTACGGGGACATGATTTCAGCAAAAAAAAAACACCTAAAGAAACGCTGTAAAAGGGGGGTGGAAGCTCATTTACCCCATCTTGCTGCGCTTTTGGGAACCTTTCATTCACAAACGCTTTCGACGTTCGAGCTTCTGTGTGTCCCTACCCCACGACCATCTGTCCAATCCGGGAGCTCTATATATCGCTGGAAAGCTCTGATTCTGAGGAAGCCAATGAGCTCAACCATTTTGAGACGGACAGCATCGCCGACGAATCACACGACGCGCAGCTTGGAGAGACCACCTCTTACGCACGGCGAATGTTTCCATATTTGGTGACGTTGTGAGAGCACGGAGCAACAGAAAAGACCCAAAATGGAGTTTTCGCGAAGCTATCGACCGGACATAACAAAAAACGGCAAAGGTAAGACAAGATTTACATGCTTGCTTGGTTTTTCGGGGAACTTTCGCTCCCTGCTCTTAAATACTTCATGCGATGTAAATGAGTTGCATATCGCTGGATTCTGCTGGTTGTTAGCTTTCATTTGATGCCATGGTTTTGGTGTTTCCGTTTATATTGTGGATACATATTGCACATAAACAAAAACTTGGTCATGAATTATAATCCGGCTATGTTGTTGTTTATTTGCATGGCGTTAGAGCTGTGGTTAACGGATATGAAATTGAATTAGATACGTTTTTAGAGGAGTTTCCGCTGAACACAACAGTATTTAATATGTGTGGGTTATTCTCAGGGTTAGTGAGCTATGAGTGAAAATGTAACGCACAAGGGGGCAAGTCCCCGGTACCGGGGACTCTCGGGTTTAAGAGGTTAATTAGTATAGTTTATTTAACATTAAAGCCTTCTCAACATCGTTTCTGTTGTGCCAAGCAATATTGCTGCAACTAAACAAAGTTATGTTCCGTGTTTAGAAGATACTAACACGACTGAATTCACTGCAGCCGAGGCTTGTGAATTAAAGATGTGAATTAAATCTATGCGCAAATATGGAATGTGGAATATTTGTGAATAAAGCGCTGACCAACGAGTCCTAGAGACCAAAATCAACACTTCCTGACAAACTGGTGCCAAATATCAAGAGAAAAACATTTTTTCACAAATTTTTAATAGAGATATTTACTACTGTATTATTTACTTAATGAGCAGCAATATATATAGTGTTTTTGGTAAAACTGTAAAACCAGAATCTATAATCATTGCATCCCCAGTGACCACAGCTGCGTCCTAAATGTAATTCACTGAAATGTTATATTTAAATAGTCTTTTGTTATTATTTTTATTTATTATATTATTATTATTATATATTAACATTGTAGGAAATTGGTATAAAATAATTTTTGTCTTTAAAGGAGAAAAAATCTTTAAATGACATAGTTGTAAAATATTGGCATATATTGGCAAATAACTCCTTTAATAAATACACTTTTTACTTTTTCGAAAACGTATTAAGGATACAACAAACATTTGTTCTTTTATTAGTTTGCGTAGGCCTTGTTCCAAATCGAAATAACATTACAGTGATCGGATGACTGTTTAAATAGCTACAGGAGTCAGCTAGTGTTTTTGAATAACTCAGGTTATTCTACATAAAATGATTTTAATATATCCCCACAGTCTAACTGGGCCCACCTACTCAAAATCCTACTCAAACTCATCTTCATCCAGCTAATAAAAGCATACATCTTAAGCTGCACGACAGAAAAAGAGCAGATATCCGCATTAAAAGCTCAGTTCTGCACACACATCTCAGTAGAATGCATGGAATGCACATTAAACATCGTAGACATACATTGCTGTGCACCAAAAGTCAACCATAATCTGAGCTTTTACATAGTGTGATGAATGCAGAATAATGTTCTAATGAGATTTGCAGATAGTCCTCCTAAGATTATTCATTTACAAACTCTGGAGCCGTGACAAACAGCCAGAAAGCTTCACATTAGTCAAGATGAAGCGAGTGAACGGTGTATATACCGTAATGGCTTTAATAAAAGCAAATAACAGTCCTATAATAAGAGTCTATAGACAGCTGGAGACTCACATGCCTACATTTGCATTTCTCTGGGGATAAAAACTAATAGTAAAATTCATAAAGTGAACTTAAAAAAGTAATTAAAGAATGTTAATATAACAGAGAACTAAATAGAGAAATGCACTGTGGGTAATCATTAAATGAAACCAATATTTCAGCAGCACCCAGATAAAAACTGTGTGCATGAACACAACTAAAGCATGGGCTAGACACTGCACACAGAATTATATTTCTAGAGCTAACAGAAAGTACAGCAATTAATAAATACGGTTTCTAAAAGCCTGCCGGAAGCTCCAATCCTTCAAACACCAAAAAAAAAAAAAAAAAAAAGCTGAAGCAGTGATTCCCAATTAAAACCCAGAAATCAACTTGGACTGTTCTGGCTTTGTGGTTTGTTGAACCTGTCAGGACTTAAGTCCTGCGTGTAATAGACAGTATGGCACGGTCTCTTTGAATACTGGACTCTGATTGGCTGGCAAGTGTTGAAGAATTTCTAATTTCCGCAGAAGTAACATCAGGTCAGCCTCCATTGTGGAGCACTGCTGTAAAGTCTCCAGAGAGACAGCATCAGTGACAGATCACTGATTAGAGACGTACACTGGTGTGCACCCCTGTAAATTGTCACGATTTCTTTTATAAACCATAGCTTTTCTGGAATACAAATTTCAGTTAAATAAATCATATAGGAGAAAAACGCAGGGATGTTAAAGTGAAATAAAGTTTTTATGCTTTATCGTGTGGAATAATTACTATGCGACCCTCAACCTTAACAAGATTACCAGTCCCTGCACTGGCCACACAGCCCCACAGAATAATAACCATCACCAGGTTTAACTGTGGAAAGCAAGTGTTGCTGTTTTTCTGTCATACAAAACCCCCTTTTTTATCCACAGCACCTTATTCCAAAATGAAGCTGGCTCCAAATGTGCATTAGCACACTTTAAGCACCACCATTTGTGGCAAGTGCAGAGAAAAGGCTTTGTCCGCATCACTACTCCATACAGCAACATAATTGAACGATGCACAGTGATGCCTTCTGCAGAAAGATGATGTTGTAGGTCTCTGGAGCTGGTCTGTGGGTTGACTGTTACTGTTCTCTTCATACTGTGCCTCTGAAAAATCTGAGATTTTTCTCGGTCTGCCACTGCGGGCCTTACCTAGAACTGTCTTCTTCACAGTTAGAACTGGGAGCTTTAACCTCTGCTTTCTGTATCCTTCCCTCTAATCCATGAAGTTCAACAATTGCTTTCAGATAAACTGAGAGTTGTTTTGAGGCTCCCATGTTGCCTCGCTTTAGCGAGGATGCAAAGAGGAAAAACACTTACAATTAGTGTTCCTTTATATCCATCTTTGTCTGTGAATCAATCGGTGTCTGAATCCATCTGTGTCTGTAAAACAATCGGTGTCTGTGAATCCATCTGTGTCTGTGAATCCATCTCTGTCTGTGAATCAATCTGTGTCTGTGTATCCATGTGTGTCTGTGAATCAATCGGTGTCTGAATCCATTTTTGTCTGTGAATCAATCGGTGTCTGAATCCATCTGTGTCTGTAAAACAATCAGTGTCTGTGAATCCATCTGTGTCTGTGAATCAATCGGTGTCTGAATCCATCTGTGTCTGTAAAACAATCAGTGTCTGTGAATCCATCTGTGTCTGTGAATCCATCTCTGTCTGTGAATCAATCTGTGTCTGTGTATCCATCTGTGTCTGTGAATCAATCTGTGTCTGTGACTTCATCTTTGTCTGTGAATCAATCGGTGTCTGAATCCATCTGTGTCTGTAAAACAATCAGTGTCTGTGAATCCATCTGTGTCTGTAAAACAATCAGTGTTCATGAATCAATCAGTGTCTGTGAATCCATCTGTGTCTGTGAATCAATCAGTGTCTGTGAATCCATCTGTGTCTGTGACTCCATCTGTGTCTGTGAATCAATCAGTGTCTGTGAATCAATCAGTGTCTGTGAACCCATCTGTGTCTGTGAATCCATCTGTGTCTGTGACTCCATCTGTGTCTGTGAATCAGTGTCTCTGAATCCATCTGTGTTTGTGAATCAATCTGTGTCTGTGACTCCATATGTGTCTGTGATTCAATCAGTGACTGTGAATCCATCTGTGTCTGTGAATCAATCAGTGTCTGTGACTCCCTCTGTGTATGTGACTCCCTCTGTGTATGTGACTCCATCTGTGTCTGTGAATCAATCAGTGACTGTGAATCCATCTGTGTCTGTGAATCAATCAGTGTCTGTGACTCTATCTGTGTCTGTGAATCAATCAGTGACTGTGAATCCATCTGTGTCTGTGAATCAATCAGTGTCTGTGACTCCCTCTGTGTATGTGACTCCATCTGTGTCTGTGACTACATCTGTGTCTGTGATTCAATCTGTGACTGTGAATCCATCTGTGTATGTGAATCAATCAGTGTCTGTGACTCCATCTGTGTCTGTGATTCAATCAGTGTCTGTGACTTCATCTGTGTCTGTGAATCAATCAGTGACTGTGAATCCATCTGTGTCTGTGAATCAATCAGTGACTGTGAATCCATCTGTGTCTGTGAATCAATCAGTGTCTGTGACTCTCTCTGTGTATGTGACTCCATCTGTGTCTGTGACTACATCTGTGTCTGTGAATCAATCAGTGACTGTGAATCCATCTGTGTCTGTGAATCAATCAGTGTCTGTGAACCCATCTGTGTCTGTGAATCAATCAGTGTCTGTGAATCCATCTGTGTCTGTGAATCCATCTGTGTCTGTGACTCCATCTGTGTCTGTGAATCAGTGTCTGTGAATCCATCTGTGCCATCTGTGTCTGTGAATCCATCTGTGCCTGTGATTCCATGTGTGTCTGTGACTCCATCTGTGTCTATGAATCAATCAGTGACTGTGAATCCATCTCTGTCTATTCTATTTCAATTTATTCTACATTTTAACTCGATTATGATGAATGAACAATTATTTTATATATTTATTTATTTTTTCACTGACAAGTTATGTTTGTAAAAATGCTCACATATTAAGTTAGAGATATTTGAATAAAGGGTTCATTATCTGATATTAAAATAAATACAATAATTGAAATGGAGCGGCGTCACATTACTACACGCAGAAGTGCTTTTAACGGGAAAGTAGGGGTGTAACGGTACGCTAAAATCGTATTCGGTTCGGTACAGTGTCTTGGAGAGCTCGGTTCGGTTAATTTTTGGTACAAAACAATAAGAGCTTACAACATCTTTATTTTGAAAAGCTGCCAATACACAATAGAATTCTTGCATAAAATAAATAAAAGTGACACATTTGGGTGATATTTAAAATAAATTGCACTCTTTATAAAGAAATACACATTTTTTAAATAAAACATTAAATACTGCAACTAGTTATGACCTGAAAACTTTTAACACTAGCAACAGCTTCAGCTTATAATCAACAAAACTAACTTTTTAAGTTTTTGGCTAAAAAGATGAACCTATCCACATTTTCTGAAGAGAGCACAGATCTGGTTGCAGTGACAATATCTCCAGCAGTAGAAAATGTTAGATGTGTTGCCTGCCCGATCTCCGTGGAACAATGTCGGCATACAACTTTAAATTTATCCACTCGTCTATCCCCGTTATGTATTTTAACAGAGAAGCAAAAGAGTTCCCAAACAGGAGACCGTAGTGAGGTGGGAGGGTCTTCAAGCTCTGGCTTCTCTTTCGCTGTTGCCATTTTTTACAGCTAGTCAGCTACTCGTGCAGCTCTCACTCAATAGCGTCCGTGCGGAAACTCACCTAGGAACATTGTTCCACTGCGCTTAATATCGCGCTAATAATAAATTAATATTATTTAATAAAAAAATATACAGATACGGTACGCAAGTGTACCAAACCGAACAGGCCGTACCGAAAAGGTTCAATACATCCCCGTGAACCGTTACACCCCTAATGGAAAGTAAAGGAAAAATTGACCCTTTAAAATGTGCTACTTTTCTATTAATTTTCACACCACAAAATATATCACACCACTGATATCATAACTCTTCACAGAAAGGTTCCGGAGAGAAGAAACCAGGAGAACAGATAAACAATTATGACATTGTGGCAAATGTGATGGACTGGACTGGACTGTGGTCAAGTGGATGTGGAGATTTACTTTCACAGTCCAATAATGTCCAGGATCGTTATGTTTGTGAGTGGAAAGCCAGAGAATGTGTTCTGCTTCGGCTATAGCCTCTAGCATATAAACAATCTCACTAGTGCCCCCAGCACAAAGGTGCTGCAGATAAAAAAAGGACTCCAAATCAAAATCAAAAAGGTTTTGTATTTCATTAGTGTTTTCAATTATAGTCATGTTTTATCTGCAGTAGCTTTGTGAGTCACCGTAGCAAACTTCTCAAACATATCCATAAAATATAAGATAATATATAATATAAGCATCAATGCAATTTATAGCTTGCTCCTCACTTGTCAGTTTTGAAGAAAACTAAAATGAAAAAAAAAGAATTTCAAACCTGAAGCTAACATGGTTCAATTGAATCCTAGTAACTGGGGAAAATCTCATTTACTATATTTATCAGCTGTTCTGTTATATATGCAAACTTTAAAATATGAATTCCATTGCAAACAACTGTATTTTTCATGACTGCCAATGCATCGTACAGTTTAAACTCACTTTTGGAGGCAACAAGAGGTTCTTCACCAACACACCATTCATCGGAACTCTACTTTGCACAGCCATGGACCACCACTGGCTCAAAATGTCTATCTTTGCTATGTTTGTCACACTTTGTACCACCACACTCTTTTTCTATTGATGCCATTCATTCTAAAGAAAAAAAAACTAAAGTAACAAAACACAGTCAACGTGTCCTTTAGCTGTTCCTCAGATTAGACATCGCCAAATTGCATGAATCAATCAGCTTGTATGATCCTGGATAAATAAAAAGAAAGTACCTTTCTTGTGAGTACCATCCGATTTGGAGCCTTGTGGGTCTAATGAAAAAAAGATCAGGATTAATAACATGATATACTAACAGCAAAGATGTTAGCTTTTTTTCTTTGCGGAACCAACAGAAAAAAACCAAGCAGCATGGCTCACTTATTCTACTTTACACTTGCCAACACTTGAGCGTTGAAGTGTGTGGCAGGGAAGACTGGGTGCTGTAAGGGTATACTAAGGGCAAGAGCAGGTAAGGAGGGATGCATATATTGGTCCAAAACTTGAGAGCGGGCAGGACAAGAGGCAAAGCACTGAAATGAAAGAGAGGATGGGGGTTGCAATGCATTTCTGGTCACGGGAGGCAGAGGTTAGCAAAATGCACTATTAGATGCAATACACTAGAGAGGGAGAATGCAGAGACTACATGTCAAACTGGCTTCACTTTGAGTTTTGTTCAAATATAAAGCATTTGATTTCCCCTTCAAATCGATTTGCCTTGGGTTGGATCGAAGAACTGTGAAATGCAAAGAACTTTCTTTGGAAAACACAAAGAATCCCTTAAGCATGTGACCTTGAAATGCACAGGATACACCAATGCTTTCACACAGGAGCCCCCCCTTCACAGCATTTCCCGAGCAGTTGTGTATGGTGATCAGAAGATGATCAGCATTTTCCGAGCTTCCACCAAGCATGTGACATTGTACTGTAGCTTAAATGTATTTTAATGTATCCCCATGAGGAAAGCCTCCCTAGGTGCTCATCATTTGCGTGACGCTCTAAACAGAAATCACTCATCCGATGGGTCCTAATTAACTCATAAGAAATTAAAAGCAGATGGGTGATCTAAGGATACCAAAGTCACTCTCTCCCTCAGACCAAATGCATCTTCCATAACAACCCAAACAACTGTATTATACAAGACTTCCCAAGAGATGTGTTCTTTGTGAATGACTTACATTAACCATTCAATTCCCAGAGCACAAAACTCAAGATTGATTATCCCTTCAAAAGCTCCCAGACAAATGACATTAGAGGCAAATATTGTACAGGGGCCCAGAGCGGCTGGTTAGAGAGCAGCTGGATTCCCATCACCGCTTGACCGACAGAATGAGGGGCGTACCTATTGTTGCCTGGCCAAGAAGAAGCTCTGTCTAGCAGACAATTCTCTTTCTAACAGTAAAAAATATAACATGTTTACAGCCTTCTCTGATATAGAGATGAATAAATGGCAATGACAGTGCTGCTATTTCACACGGCTGCCTATTTAACAATGAAAGAGAAGCTCCAGTGGGAACAAACCCAAAGTAAAGGTGGCACGGCATTGACCCGGAACTACTGCTAAGGTATTTAATCACTAATGTTGAAATTTTGGCTGAAAATAAATGTTGTTTTATTGAAGGCTACATCACTGGTATAGTCGACAATACAACACAGTCCTGCACATCAAAGTAGGACCATACACAATAGTTTCTGGGTTTCTTCCCACCTGAGGCTCTTTTTCATTCTTAAAATGGCGGCCACATGAAATAGGGAGTGTAATAAAGTATATCTGCACTGAACAACAAGGCCATTGCTTTCCTAATTTCTATTCTACCCATTCTGATGATCTGAGACTGTGATAGGTGATTAAAACATCAAAACCCTTCCACACAAATTTACTCTACATCCACAGACTATCAAGTCTTGGTTAAAGGATAAATATGAATTAATTATAAGTTATGAATAAATAAGGGATGATTTACTTCACATACGTCCTGCATTTCCTTTACAAAGCTGGTGTGGATCTCGCACAATGAGGACATGAACTGGTGAACTCCAGTACTACCTGGTACCTAAAAGAGTTCTGGAGTAGTTTTATCATCAAATAAAAAAAAAAATGGCACCAGCAAAGTTTGCATTCCAGACAGTCAGTATGAAATATCTGCACTGTTACACACTTTGTCTGGACATTATAAAATGCGGGATAATTAAGTTAAGCTTATTCTTATTCTGTACAATCTCCACATCCAAGCATTTCAGCAGCCAATAATCCTGTGCTTCTTTATTAGTAGTCTTATAATTACTACCTTTTGTTTTTCATCATTTACTACTGTCTCACACATGACTTCCATTAACTGTTAGAAGTCCAGGCCATTTTTCACTCTAATAAATTACCTTTAAAACAATTAAACTATTTTTCATTACATTACGCAATAAGCCACAACAAACCTGAGATTTAATTTTGTAAATTTTTTACTGTAAAAAACTCAAAAATTGAGAACGAACAGTTTTTAAGGTCCAAACAATGTGAAACTGTATTTAAAAAAACAGACAAACCTCTCACTTTTTTTCCCACTGTGCTTAGTTTTGCACCAGAACTTTGAAAAATACAAGCCATATAACAAGTATTGTACTACCAAGGGTTATACATTTCACCACTAGATGGTACTGTTTTGGGGTTCAGTAAAATGAACATGAAAGTTCCTTGAATTACCTTGCAAATTATGTGCCATAACTTAATTTAAGAGTATAATATCGAAGCTAATAAACTTTTTAAATCCTAAACACTATGTTTGAAATAAAATGTAAACAATAGTTGGGTCGTATCATATATATATTTTGACGAGGTAGAGGGGTTGATCAGCGTTGGCCAGGTACTACTCATCGGACTGCACGTGTTAGCCAACTGCGCACATTAAATTGGGACGCAGCCGATGAACCTGATTGAACCTGTGGGAGAAGTGGACTATTTCCCTCCGCCAGGAGAAGCGAATGGAAGCCATGAGAGCTTCCAGGGTTCAACAAAGGGGCCCAAGCGGTGCCCACTGACTGAGTCTAGAGTGTCGCCGTCAGGCCAGTTGAGCCTCTGGGGCTCGGCTGGTTTTCCATCCATGGGAGGAGCTGCCCATTTTCCATTTTGGATCAGGCAAGCCTGGAGCATGGAGGATGCATCAGCATGGCTTGACACCATACCTCTGGACTGGAAATCAACACGCCACTGGATCAAATGGGGTGAAGGCATCCCGGAGTGCCCCTGCACACTTCCAGGAGTCTTGACTCTTTTACTTAATTATTGGTGCCAAATATTTTATAAAAGTGGCCTATGTGGCCTTCAACACTGCAAGTGTGTCCGTTTCTCTCTCACCACCATCTACAATATATATCAGATTTAATGGACCACTTAGTCGTGAGACTCTAATCTGGGAAAAAAAAAAACATATAAGTTGGGCTGGGAGCTAGGTCTAAACTACACAAGCTATGCTGACTTTCACCTTGAGTTCTTAGCGCGGATGTATACAGAGTCCACAAGGTGTGAAATTACCACATCAAACGTGCCATGCTAACATGGGTTTGATTCAGGGAAAATTAATTTTCAAGAAGTTTCCAAATGGAAACCGTGACAAGTTTAAGTTTACTGTAGGAGTTCTTCTAGTCTCAAGCACCATCTAAACATAGAGCATCTGTTAGTGATTGTGGAAGATGCCGGGCAAGCACTGATGTAGTGCAGGAGAAGAGTCATTGTAAAACCAAGCTCACTGGTCTCCTTGCTTAGTGGTTGCAACCAGCTACCCGCCCATCAGTGGACTTGAAGATGATGGACTCGAGCTGGTTCTCCAGGTGGCTGCCTGGCAAACTACCAGCGAGGCGAACTATCAAGAGAACACATGGCCAGCACACCGCAAAGAAAGGCGCAAAAAACAAGCTCTGTCTGGGACCATTGGACATCTGTCAACAACAACTACCTCGCCGGAGCTGGAAAACTCATTCCTTCATTTTAGATAGGCTACGTTATGTAATGTTAAATGGCATAATTTAATTTAATTAAGTAGAAATTAGAAAAGACCTACTTTTAGTAATTATTTGGGTAGCATATATATTCTGAATGTTTATTATAGATTAATTCTAGGTTTACAGTGAGATATACATATATTTTATATAAAATATACATTTTTCCCCAAAGAAATGTATCCATCACTTATATCAATACTGTACTCATTTAATCTAAAACAGCAAAAGTAAAGAATTGTAAATGCAAATCTTATGCCGATTTATTCCAGTGTGCAGACGGTGATAAATGGCTCGGGGTTCACCCTCTCGAGTTCAAATCAGAATAACAGAATTTTTCAAATTACATTTCCATGGATGATCGTCTCTACAGCCCTCTGGGAATTGGAACAATTTGCAGCCTATGAACTAAAACGTGTCTGAAAAATTAAAATCATATCTAACCTTGCTCTTTCTCGAGTTTCAATAGAGTGTTCTGTTGTGTGTTCCACCGACACATCCCCTTCTCTCAACCCATGAGATAAAAACACAATTATCTTGCACCATCCAGAAGCGCTTCGTTACCCTCGTGGTTGAAATGCAGTTTATAGCATCTTTGAAAGCCTGCTTGACATTACAGAGCTCTTTAAAGTGCCTCCTCAAAGCAAAGTCTGGCAAGAACATATATGCCATCAGGCACATACAGGAGATAAGCTTCACACATGACATAATAAACAGAATTCCAGCAGTTTGTTATCACATCAACAGAGCGAAACGCAACACTAAATTCAGCAATCATCGATATTTGAACATTGCACCCCAACTGATAAAAGAAACCCCATTAATCCTATCAAAGTCCCATTAAGCATGTGCTAATAGCACCGAATTAACATCAAGCTCCACCAGCTAATGAGGCTTTGTTTTAGCCCTTTACATGAATGAGGAGAAGATGCAACAGACATACAGGACATCCAAAAAGAAAACATGAAAGCGATTAGTAAATATACCGCAGCAGACTGTATATTTACAAATGTACACTTGTCTCATCGAACCCATTCAGAAGCAAAGTGACATAGTAATCAGCATTACACTGATCATGACGATAATGCAGCTCGTTTAATAGGGACACTCTTGCTCCATGGGAAACCGCAGAATTGGCACAACCGGCCGATGATTGTGCTATTTGGGCAGAATGTGCAGCACCTCTCATTTGTTGGCCTCACAGCTATCGTCTGTGACTGATGAGAAGGGACAAGGTTAAGATGGGTACGGGAGGCACAGCTGCACTCCAAACCATTCATCAAGAGAGGCTGCAGATTACAGCTCAAGCTCGCTGCCTGTCTGCGGACCAACAGTCCCGCTCCTCGCAGTTCACACATACGCAATTTGTTCCACGCAGCACTCTTATCTGTCAGCAACAGGATCAGGAATGGGCTGCTTCGAGGAAGGAAGGTTTTAAAACCCTCATTTTAGTATCTGACATGTGTGCTGCTGGTTAGGATTGTGCAACATAACTGGGATCTTTATAATGTCAAGAAAATATTTGTGCAGTTTTTTTCTACATTACGCAAAGAAAATACTATTGCCCAGATATTTACTGACTCTTGTCATCATGGGTCAGCCATATTACCAGAAATAACAGCAGAATCAACACAGTTATCCCGTGTGAATTCCAGACACTCCTAAAACAAACATGTAAATTAATATAATAAAGGTGTTTTGAGGTGGAGAAAGCTTTGTGAGATTTTTGCACGTTTATCAAGCGACTGTTATGATTATATACAGAGTGTAGACGCCGGGACAAAAAGTGTTTCATTATTTATTAAAGGTGCTCACGATACGATACCACATCACAATTAAAAACAGAAGCTTTACAAACTAATTTACAGAAACCATTCCCACATCTAAACATGTGACTAGAAAATAAATATCATTTTAAAAGTTTTCAGACCTCAAGAACACCAGGGTCTGGTTTATGTAGTATATAATTAGCCTCTAGGGGGCAGTTATGACGTTTGCGCACTCAGAGGATGAAACATTAAAAAGGATGTATTTTTTATCATTTTACATTTTGTAAAGTTCCTTATACAATTTTTTTGCTTTTCCACATGGAGGACGATATCCCCTAGTTACATATTTTGCTACACCCCTATTTATAGAAAAGTGATTTATATACTGACTTTCATGACTGCTAGTGTTCCAGATAACATTAAAAGCAGACCAAAAGTTAACTGGTATCGTTACACAGTGATCTTAGAAAAGATTCAGTATAACCACAAGATAGACGGGTGTTGTGCTGGAAAAAGCACCCCTGCCATAAAATGCACCAGTTTTTTAAAACGTTCTCTGTACAACGTGTTGTATTTTATATGACTAAATAAAAATGTTTATATATGTAGTACCACAACATTTATTCTGAGTTTGCAAAAGCTTTTAAAAATGACATTTTTACGCACCCTTAATGATAATTTAAACTGCAAATCAATAGCATTTTTTTCATTGAAAAGTACTGAATTTTTAATTAATATTTGCAGTCATATTTTAACATTAGCGAACTTCCAGAGCAAGTTTTAACAGCGCAACATCGTTCCTCGAGATACAGCGAAATAAAACAAACACACCTCAACATTGAATTAGCAAGACATGTGCTTGTTTTACCTGCTTTTTGTTAGTTTGTGGGTCTGTTTTTATTTCATAATTTTTCCGGTCAGTTTTCAAAATAAAAGTCCTTTCAGACTACGAAATAGAATGGCCATGCGAAAAAGATTCTTTGTGTGCAGCCTGGTAATAAAGGACCACTGCACTAAGGGGGCTTTCACACCTGCCTCGTTTAGTACAATTGCATCACACTAGAGTTCCAAATGAACTCAAGAGTGATTAGTTTGTGGTGAGACCTCGGTGCCAACAGTTTGTTTTCATGCAGGTGCTGTTGAGCATTTGGCTGCATGTCAGTGTATGACCACTAGGGGTGCAACAATTAGCACATTTCAACATTAACCGAGCTTTAATTCATATAACTTATTTAACATTAAAGCCTTCTCAATATCGTTTGTGCTGTGCGGAGCAGAACTGCTGCAACTAAACAAAGTTATGCCACATGTTCTGTATTAAGGAGAGACCAACACGACTGGATTCAATGCAGCTGAGGCTCCTAACAGTAGCCAGGTTTCCCTCCGAAGATGTGAATTAAATATATGCGTAAAACTGGAATGTGGCATAAAATATTAGGGAATAAAGCACCGAACAACGAGTCCAAGAGAACAAAATCGGCACTTCCTGATAAACTGTCACCAAATATCAAAATGGAATATGCTGTGATATGAGGAGGCATTTTACCGTATACAATAACTTAGTTGCGTCTTAGAACACATCGCAAACATGACACGAGAGACTGCTTTTTGGAAATGCAGCCAGTCGAGAAAGTTCTGGAAGGTGATGATCCCGAACCTCTTTGATGACAGACTTTAGGAATTTTAGACCAAAACAACATTTCAGAAGTTGTGGGATGAAATCGCTCTGTTGGGTAATCTATTAATGCCGCCCCATTGTCCCCCAGTTCAGACGGAAGCATTGGGATTTATTCTGTAAATGTGTTTCTATCGTAGTTCATGAGCATTTTGTTCTTATTGGATAAAAGTTTATCCTACTTGGTTGTGCAGACAACTTTTTTCTAAAATTAATGCTCATTTTGGCGCTTTCATTCAGATTTTTTTTGTGCAATAGTCCAAAGTGTGTATTAAATAAGCCAAATTGTGGCGTTACTGCATTTTGGCTGCTTTCAAGTAGTTCAGCACAGAGAAATCAGTGTTGTGCAGAGGCAGCGCCCGGATCAAATGAACCAAACCAAAGGTGTGAGACAACTTTTTCCACAATTGAGACACATCATCATCATCAGTTTTATATGTGGTGTGCTTCCATCATCAACACTAGGACATTTGCAAATAGAAAAGTGAATTAAAAGTGACTAAAATGTAAAATCAAAATAGATGGGGACCTTTTAATGACACAATGTGATGACTTTGTCTTTAAAACTGTATATTAGGAGTTACATTTACATTTATGTTTTTAGCAGACTTTTATCCAAAGCGACTTAAAGTTCGGGAGTGAACACAACAAGCAGTTCAGCTGAATCAGAATAAAATCAGTGCACATTTCTTGAAGCAAATTGTATTTTTGTCTAAATTTCTTTCTAATTTGATTTTTGAGGCATGTGCAGTAATTCTTGAAAGGAGTTTGTAATTTAAGGCAGATTTAAAAACTTTAAATAGGTTGGGTTGGAGTTTAAGAACATTTAATTGCACAATAAATATATAGTTTTATATTAGTAAGTACGTATAATTATTAGTATTGTTAAGTATAATAATGAGTTAATCTTAGTTCTACGCTGCTCGGTATTTTAGCAGTCATCATTTGTGCACATGAAAAACTTCCACTGGCCGAATATGAAATTAATCACTATTATTAATTATGTACAAAATTGTCACTTTGTCACGTAATTTTTTTGAGTAGCTAATGGTTAAATAATGATTTATTATTTATTTATTTATTTATTTATTTATTACTCACTTTCACTGCACTCAGACGTTTGCGCAAAACTCAAATGACCGAAAAAGGATCCTTCTGCCATGTCATTGTTTGTTTTCTGAGAAAATATGAGGATTTTTTTTGTTCCCATGTTCCTGAAGCTTGATATTGAAGATATCGAATACTATTTGTACCCTCCGCTGCTCTTTGCAGTTGGGTGAGGTTCAGAACCAGAGACTGAGCGCTCTGTTGCAGTCAGGATTCTGCTGGTTCAAATATTTCACCTGATACGATTATTCTGATGCAGGACGAAACTGGCAACAGTTAATAATTAGAATTAATAGTTCCAGACAGATTTAATAATTCCCAGCTGAAATAACTTATATAAATTTGTAAAAAACGTATATAAATAAACTTTTATAAATCGATTTTCTCATGGTGCTCAAAAAGCCTGTAGCTATTAATAACTATTTTTCATATTCATGAAAGTATTCCCAGAAATTCATTTCTTTCTTTTCCCCTCAGGCTTAATTGTTCTAAAATACATTTTAAATTTTAAACAAAAAAGAAAATATTTTCCCTTTTGAAATAAACTTTCACTACTCTAGGAAGGAAACGCTGAAAAGGTGAAGGAGGAAGAAGTGAAATTATCTTAATCTGGGTCCTAGCTGCACAGGCTGCCCCAAATCTGCCAGGCACAGAGCCTTCCATGTCAATTGGTTCCAGCTAAATCAGTTGGAAGGATTTCCCACAGTGAGTCCCAGTCATGATCAGTGTAATTTCCTCTCATGCCAGCACATTCGCTGCTTCAGGCACTTCTTATCTTTTCCATCCTTTTCTCGCTGTTGCTCTGTGACCAAATTTACAGGAGAAGAGGTGAACCCCTCCTCCACAAAACGTCTCCCAGAGCCCGTTAGAGGAGTGCGGTTCACTCTAAATGTGTATTTGAATTTTACGCAGAGACCACGGATGACGCCTGAGCTTCCGGCTCTGAGTGCAATTTACACGCTCGACCTGACAGCCGTGACGAACCTTTGTATTTCATAATGTCTGGTCAGGTCATGTGAGCACCCGGCCCATGTGCCCTCGTGAAATGGACTGAAAGAATTACATAATGAGGGGCAGCGTTAATTCAGACAGTGGCTGTGGGGGGATGAAAAATGAATCAGATTTCTGACGACGTGGGTTAAAGTCCCACAATAAAAACCAGGATGTCTGACGATAGCTCAGGGTGAACAATCTTCAAATCTGCGGCGTTGCCATTCATCATAACAAGGCTGCAGCAAAACTCAGCAAACAGCAAAATTAGATTGCCAGAGTCAACAAAAACAAATCAATAAGAAATATAAGAATTAAATCTGTTGCCATGAGCAAGGTTAAGATGCAAGGCCTCTCCAACCCAGATGTTTTAAGCGTTCAAGCAGGTTCAGACTCAGGGAACATTACCGTGATGTTCGCATCATTCAGTAATGCTTTACCTACCTACGACTTTCAGAGGAAGAGCAAGGAGGTTCACATACACAGTGGTTACATTTGTCACATGTATTTCTTCTTTAAAACACACTGGTTAATACACAACACTTTCAACTTAACCATTTCACAGTTCAATGCAAACAAATTATTTTACAGTTTAATATTACATTCTTTTAAAATATTCAAAAAAAAATAATAAATAAAAATCGGACTTATTTGTATATTGTGAATAAACATCAATTAAAAACAAAATGTAAAATATGCATAAATACATACACAGATGTTGAGGAACATCTCTAAGATAAAAACATTGCTAGTTTAGCTTGAAATAACGAGGAAAAAAAAACGACCAAAAAGATGAAACTCAAAATGTAAGGGTTAAAGAAAAAATGTGGTGCCGGTGAGATTTCTTTAATTGTGAAAACAAAGAGCTGCAAATCGTACTAAATAAATTCCCTGAACAAATAAAGTTCGAAGATAGTCTGAAAATGTTTTCTCTTTACAGTGTATACCTTAAAATAAATCTATAGGAATAATAGGCAAAAACGGAGAGAGAATGGTTTGCAGTGACTGACATGAATTTGTTGTTGAACATAAAGAAACCTCTGACATGTATCTTGCAGCAGATATGTCTACCATCACACGATCTACGGTATACAACACCGAGAACCACCACAGACAGTCGGGATAATGACTCAACATTGTGGACCTTAAAGGGGTCAGGAACTCTATTTATTTGTACTGTATCTCCATGTACCTTTGGATTGCATACTTTTTACATCAAATTTAATATTGTTTTGAAGAAAAAAAGCATTGTATCGTCATGTTTTTTGACATCTTCTTCAAGAGTTTCTAGTTTGGGTGGTCTTCAGAAAGACAAGTGCACTGCTGTCTGATTGGCCATCAGAATATTCAAATTCTCCTCTCTCTGAATGTGTGCCTATTTCTGAGATAAAGTGAAAAACGATTACTAGCAATTACTAAAAACAAGAACAGTTATTAAAACTTTTGCTTCTGAGATTCAAAAGTCAAAGAAACAACCGATGTTGAAAAATGGCATCATTAACGTATTACTAATGTAACACTCAGTAATTACTGACATATTTGTAATATTATTGGCAGAGCTCTGTGAAACACGGATTGGTTGTTACATGGTACAATGGAGAGCATCGCTGCACCCTGACACTAAGCATACGTGGATTGTTCAAATAATGTTGGTTTCTCAGTCAGTTCATGACCCCTTTAACCAGGGATGCAGCCAGCTTCAGAATAGCTTGGTAACCACAACTAATAAAATAGGTTATATATTAGAAATAAAGCAAATAAACCATGTAAAAACTTTGTATTTATAATTAAAGGACATTAAATACACAGTAAATGGTGTATTTTTAACTCAAATCATAAAGATTTCTGCAATTCTTACACTAAAATTATAAAGTGTACTATTTATCAAATATGATTTTTCTTACATCGGTTAAACAGATCATTCGAAAACGTTTACGCATCATCAATGACTATGTAATATAGCCTACATCAGGATGGGTTTTAAAATGTAATATTACTTGGTAATAAGAATTAGATTAGAGCCAGCATGGCTGCATTCCTGTGCTATCCGGCAGTGTCTTGGTGGATGCACTTACCTTTAAAATTCGGTCTGATTCTGGCATCATAGCCGGACACTTTGCCCATCAGCTTGTCCAGGAATTCTGAGGGGGGCATTGGGGTGGCTGCTTTCCGGGCCGCTGCTTGCTGGGACGCTGCCAGGCTGTAGACAAAGAAAGGGCCATTAAAGAAAAAGAGGACAAGCGATGCTTTTAGAGATTATTATTACATTATCTATCCTGAGGCAAGCGGATATTTCTGACTCAAGAGAAGCATTTCATTTCAAGCAGAAGTGTACAGCCACATCACATTCATCCCCAATGTTACTAAACTACTCATGTTTAAATCCGTTGTTTTCAGTAGTTCTAAATAGAATCCATAAAAGAGCCATAAATAAATGCAAGAATGAATGCTGCTTTTGCCATGCATGAGAGTCTATGTCTTCATTAGTGCCGCAAGCCATTAGCAACTAATTATGTCTGACCACTCGACACCTTGGTGCAGCAGCAGTCCACCCACGGCCAGGTCACTAACTGGTTACACTTATCTCAGGAGCTTTTCAGCCTCAGTCACATTTTAGCTGCTTTCATGCGGCTCTTAATATTCCTCATATTTATCTGCCAATTTTTAGATGAATCACCACATCCAAGTTCCCCCACATTGTGCTAAACCCTCAAAGAAAGTCAAAGAAAGAGAGTTCCTTCCCTCAGAATCAATGTCAGACAAACACATGTGACTAAATGAGCTGTGGTATATATCGATTTCCCCAAGTCCTTGAGACATGGCCCTGTACTTGCTGATTTCATGGGTCTCTCTTTGCGGAGAAAAGCTGTTTCTTTATGGCTGTGTTCTAAAGTAATGCCATCCCCTTTTGAAGGCGTTTAAATGAACATTCCATGGTTATTGATTCCATGCTTTCTCTTCAGCATATATTTGTTCGTTGTGGCCATTAATATTAGCTGTCAAAAATAACAAAGCCTCTCATTTGAACCAGGACCCATCTGTGAAAATTAAACTGCTCCACGCTCACAAAACTCATTAAATAATTTGTGTAGATTGTTACCATGTGATCAGAATGTGTAAATGAACATGATTTATCTTGTTTAATAATGCATTCCAGTTCTTTCAATTCGGTTTCTTTCCATTTCAACTTATACAACTACGACTGGTAAAGCGCACCTAATGCACATGCACACGTTTTATTTCTTATCCTCGGCTTGCAGTAGACACAGCACAGAAAGGAAAAAAGAAATACAGCACAACAAACAATTACTGCACAAATGCCCTAGCATTTTATAAGTTGAACAGTTTTCAAATAATCACAGATAAGCTTAAAATAATTATAAAAAAATGAAAAAACATTTACATTTAGGGATACATTTGGTGTGTTTGGGGGCGACAGGAGGCTGTAGGCGTGAAATAACAGCCACGTTCAGTCACCACCAGTGTGTAAAAAAATATTAAGCTTCTTTGAGAGTCTAGAAAAGTGCTATATAAATTGAAGGCATGGTTTAGCCAGCACAAAATAAATAGAATTTATTTTTGTCAATAAAAAACAATTATTAACCTCATTCACATCTATCAAAAATCTATAAATGCTTTGTTACCTTAGTTAAGTAGAATTTTGGGGCATCTTTCTGGAATGTTTTTCTCACATTACTTTTACTGTAATACTTTACTGATTTACTTTACTGTAAACTACTTGGTTTTATTCTTTTACAAGCAAAAAGCCATATCGATACTTCCACAGTTTTTTTTTTTAAACATCAATAATTCTACTTGAGTAATGGAAGCAAATATTTTTGACTCTTTTGATTAACATTTTGTTTGATTACTGTTTATATGAATATTTTAACTTCTGGATTTTTGTTATCTTCTCCTCTGAGTTTCGAGGATATTGCTGCAGAGAGCTTTTAATTTTCCTGCTCTTTGCAAGCACCTGAGTCTCAGAGCAGAACACACACAGGCTTCGTGTTTTCGTGTTGGTTCTGGGTATTAAAACCTTTCAGTCAGTTTGTCGTTAAAACTCTGGTTTTCATCGTCAAATTTTCTTCTCTTTAATAGAGACACTCTCGGGATATTTGTCAGTCTGTACCAATTATTGGATCGTAAACTTCTCCGTTTGGATTGCTTTTGGATAGAGCTAGCTACAACTGCTATTACGGACTCTAGGATGTCAGATGCACACTAAGAGGAAACGTTGCCATGGCATCTGTTTAACCTCTTAAGCCCTGAGGCCTATTTTCCGAAAATCCTATACTTTTACTTTTTAAGGCATTTCTCAGCTTTTACAAGGCCTAAACTGCAAATCTTGGTATCAAAATGAAGATAGGTTCTTGGGGAGTGGTGTGGATGAGTTAATTTGACAGTCAAGAACACAGGGTAAGAGTAATTGATGTTGGAATGGCCAAAAAATGAACTCCGCCTAAAAAAAAAACACATGTTTCCTCCAATATCTCCTTATTTTACTTATAACGAAGCAAATAAACACAATCAATTGTAACCACTACATGTCAAGAACATCTGTAGCAAGTTTGGTGTTCATACTACAAGAAACTAATATTCTGTAAAGGTTTTGATTGAACAAAGTTCAGGCGTAATCCATGTTGGCACAGTTTGGCACAATTTGGCACAATAATTGAAATATGGAAAAAATCTTGTCCAGAGCTTCAGCTACGTTAATAGTCTTCTTTTCTTGCTTATGGGACATGATTTCAGCAAAAAAAACTCCTAAAGAAACGCTGTAAAAGGGGGGTAGAAGCTCATTTACGCCATCTTGCTGCGCTTTTGGGAACGTTTCACTCACAAACGCTTTGACGTCGAGCTTCTGCGTGTCCCTACCCCCCCGACCATCTGTCCAATCCAGGAGATCTAGATATCGATGGAAAGCTCTGATTCTATGGAAACCAATCAGCTCAACCATTTTGAGACTGACGGGATCGCCGACGAATCACACGACGCGCAGCGTGGAGAGACCACCTCTTACGCACGGGGAGTCATTCCATATTTGGTGACGTAATGACGCCACAAAGCTAAAGAAATAATCCAAAATGGAGTTTGCGCGAAGCTATTGACCGGACATAACAACAAAACGGACTTTTATCGCTATGGAAATAACTTTTTGTTGAAAAAACGGCAAAGGTAAGACAAGATTTACATGCTTGCTTGGTTTTCGCTGGCGTTTTTTCGTGGAACTTTCGCTCCCTGCTCTGAAATACTTCATGCAATGTTAATGAGTTGCATATCACTGGATTCAGCAGGTTGTTAGCTTTCATTTAATGTAATGGTTTGGGTGTTTCCGTTTATATTGTGGATACATATCGCACATAAACAAAAACGTGGTCATGAATTATACTCCGGACATGTTGTTGTTTATTTGCATGGCGTTCGAGCTGTGGTTAACGGATATGAAATTGAATTAGATACGTTTTTAGAGGAGTTTCCGCTGAACACAACAGTATTTAATATGTGTGGGTTATTCTCAGGGTTCGTGAGCTATGAGTGAAAATGTAACGCACAAGGGGGCAAGTCCCCGGTACCGGGGACTCTCGGGCTTAAGAGGTTAAGGGGAAAACCTATTGTATGGTCTCCTAATTGTTTTTGTTTTTTTTATATTGCTTAAAGATTAGTGCTTAAGAAACACTTTGATCTTCACAGAAGAGGACATTAGCCAGCATCGACACAGTGCCTCCATTAAGGAAGTTGCATAGTTGCCGGGCTGACTGGTCCCTGCTGTGACACTCACATACTTTCCAGAGTTTCTCGTCGTAACATCTCTTAACTTTTAAGTGAGTGACTTCCTGTTCAGAATTAACAACCTGTCTCACCACAGAAATCATCAGTATAGCCATCATAAAAATAATATAGCCATCTAAAATGCAAGTATTTTAGGAACTGTTTAAAGCCATGTCCACACGTACCCTTTTTTTCTCACACTGTGTACAAAAAAAAGCGTCCACATGTGCAGTTTAAAAATAAATGCATCCTATCAGACACTCAAACACACCTGAAACGCTGTAATGACTCTACCAAACCAACAGGAGTCAGTTGATTCATTGCTTTTTAAAATGATTATTTAACACTGCATGAGCACAAACACAAGCGCCTCAGTGATCAAATGGGAAACATATACATGTAAGGCAGTCGTGACCTAGTGGATACAGTGATTGACTGGAGATCAAAAGGTAGCTAGTTCGATCTCCAGCTCCATTGGGAGCTTGTTCCCCAAGTCACCAGTTCCCCACTGCTCCCAGGGGTGTGTTCACTGCTGTGTGTGTGTGCATTGGATGGGTCACTCATATGGGTCACTCCATACTGAGTCCTAATGTCACTTTCACTACAATGCTGTAAGCCTAAACAGCAACACAGCTTTGGCCGCCATTACTCTGGCTGTTGTAAAACTACAGCAGTGATACAGAGTGACGACAATGACAAACTCCGTCCCCCAGACACATAATGCTCCAGTTATCCTGTACACTCGAACACAAGGTGCGGAGAGAATCAAATATGATTCACAATTCAAAATAATGATTTTGTTGATCATTTCAGAAAGAGAACATGAAATTGTTTGTAATTTTAGTGGCACCAATGGATCAGTAAAAGTTGATTACTCTCTAAACATTCTGAAAACTAGATTTGGCCTAGTAATATGTTCTATTTAAAATGTTATCTTATATTAAAAAATGTAACCAATTAAAAAATGTAATTGATTACAAACACTGTCTATTTAATATGTTTATATAAGACTTTAAGACTTTGGTCTTCTTTAAAGTGATTTAAATACTGAAAAATTACAGAACATTTGGCGTATTGAACCTAACCTGAGAATAATAAATAAAACAATTAAAGGTGATTGGGTTAAAAAGGTACAACATAAGATAAACCTGGTTTACCTGGTGTCCTTCACTGCTGCCAGTTCATCACCGTAATCTGTCTTGTAAGCGCACATCAAAATAAATCAAGCGAGGCACAGCTGACATGATCGCTAGTGCTGTTTGTCAGAGTGAGATGATTTGAGCACAGAAACCCACGTCAAATATTCAATATAATGCTCTTAATACATTTTTTTTTCCCACTTTCACTTTCGCATTGCCTTGGGAACTGCAGCATTAGAACATAAAAATTTCATCTCTTTCTGTTCAGACTCACTGTACCATACCAAAGTAAAATCAGAAAATCAATTTTCAGTATAATATTAAATATTTACATTATTATAACATTTTTTAATTCAAATTCATTTTTTTCTCTTTTACAATGAATTGGCCAGCTGTATTACACATGTGCAAGCATTTTTTGCCACTGCTGATAAATGTTATCTTGTGACAAATATCTTTTATACTTGTTAAGATTAGAATACATGCAGCATCATGAACATGTATCAAAATAATTAAAAATATTAATAATAATAAACTGAAATAAAATATATTCCTTCAATGCCAAAACAGTACATTTTTTCACAACACCAAAAAATAAAGTCATAGTTTTTGCTCCATTGGCTCTTAGTGACAGTAGGGTAGCAAATTATTTCCTAGAAAAAGCAGGAAAATTTGAGAATTTTATGATAATAATTCTTTTTACAGTAAATTGTAAATAACTATTTTGAGCTACTTTGATATCAATATTTCAATAAATAGGTTTAATCTTTAATCAATATTTATTAACATTTAAACAAAAATAGAGGCTTGACATATTTTAATTTTTGCACCAATATAGCACCTGATTCACTTTTTGAAAAAACATCACTAGCCATGTTTCCATTTTAATTAAATGGTGCGCAAATCTGGAATATTACATAAAATAATCAAGAATAAAGTCAAAAAGAACTAAATTTTTTACTTGCATCTTAGATCACGTTGATGGAATGCAATATGCGCGGTCATGTCTTCTTGCTTTTGGAGGCGGGAACACAGCTTTCGAAACCGTTCTGGTAGGTGATGATCACAAACCACTTTGATGACAGACTTTGGCTAATTAATTTTAGAAGGACCAAAACAACATTTCAGATGTTGTGCAATAAAATCGCTTCGTTGTTTAATCCAGCTCCGTATGTTTATGCACATTTTTTCTAATAGGATAAAAATGTATTCTACTCAGTGCACATCATTTTTTATGCACATTTTTAAGTTTATACACATCTTGTCATTTCTTTACAGGGTTTTTAAATAAAATTTTCCAAAATCTGAATAAATTTGGGGTAATAAAACTTAGCTATTGACTTTCCCCCCAACATTTTATATTCATATCATTTGTGGCATTAAATCTGAGTATTTGGTAAAATGTTGACATGTTGAACAATTAATAATAATAATAATAATTTTCGTTACCATAATCCAATGCAACATGACAGCTCCAGAACTACACTGTAACTGAAAGAGCATCACTAATGAAATGTATTAACTCACAATTTGTCCAATGAAAAGCTTCGCAAGAGCATGCACAATGTGATTGGTCACAGCATGCACGATGATCTAGCCTTTTTCCAGAACAAACCACAGTTAGGATAATGTTACACGTACATTGTCTGTGTATTGTCTTTGTGACATGTGAAAATTGAAGATACTGTCTCTTTTAAACGCCCTGCGTAGATGTTTCGTCATCTTTGGTTGTGCATCAATGACTTCTTTCACTGATGAAGGCTGATATATTCTGGTCATGGCATTGGAGAGGTCCTGGAAGAACCTTCTGCTGATGCAGCGGGAATCGAACCAGAGGATTCTGCCAGAAAATATATGCAAACAACCCAGAGCGGCATGCTTTAAAGTGAGGATCTAATCATTAGCCCTAAGTGTAGCTCATTATGTTCTTAGAACCTCTGATGAACACAAGCTGTATTGATCTTGTAACACTCATGGAATCAAAGGCCTCCCTGGCACCAAGATGCCCTTTCTTCAAGCAGCTCGGTTATCAAACTGAAGAACATGAAGAAGACATCCCCGAAAGATCTCCAAGCATTTAAATATCAATAACAGCTTCCCAGATCAATACTTGAGTCAAAAATCAAAGACAGAAATCCTCTGGAGATTTCTGGCTTGATTACATTCATGAAAGTTGAAACACACGTGTTGATAAACACAGATGCTTAGTCGACATGTTTTTCAGTTCTAACCACACTTACATTTCAATGAGATTTGCATATGTGGCTGCTCTGAATGCTTGGCTGCCCCGAACAGAGAATTTATAACTACAAAAGAGGCCAAAACTAAATACAGATGCTAATCTTTGTTAGCAAAGATTAACCCCTGAGGGAATATCAATTTGGATTTTTTTTTTTTTACAGAGACGATTTCATGCAACAAACATTTTTTTTTTTATTTGACAGTATACAGTGGTACCCCGAGATACGAATGCTTCGAGTTACAAAATGTTTGAGATACGAAACGTCTCGTGGGAAATTTTTTGCTTCGAGATACGAAGAAAAATTTGAGATACGAACAACTACAAACTGTTCTGCTGTATTTTCCGCTTGTTTGTCTGATGTCGCATAGCACTTCCGGGTTCTTGTGCTCCTCTCTCCCAGTGCAAAAAGGGGCTGATACGCTTCAAAACACTTCAACAACACAGCGAAACATTATGTACAGATTATTAATAATGTGCTATAACAAATGTTAAAGTCAAGGTGTCGTAAAATAAATAACGTTTATAAGGTGGAAAGTGCTGTTCTGTAGCGCAACTTAGAGAAACCCAGTGACGTGTTCTCAGAAGCGTCTCTCTATCTGTCTATGATTGTGCTTGAAACCGTGTTTATGTTAGTAATTCATGAAATATCTCTTTTTTATACGTGGAATAACTTTCTGACGTAGTGCCGTAAGGTTTTCGGCCATCCGTTCCACCTCCTGCGACACATCGCCTCACTCAAGGTAAGGTTTCACATTTGTGTACATATTACATATTTTGCTTGTGTTTTATTCTGTTTTATTATCATTTATTACATTAACAATGTGTAGATTTAAGGATTGAAGAAACGTTACTTGATTTTTCTCTGGTTTTCCATTTTTTCATCTACTTTTACTGTTGTTTCTGAGAGCCGTAGCACGGATTAGACGTTTTACATGTAAAACTTGCTTCGAGATACGAAATGTTCGACATACGAACGTCACCCTGGAACGGATTAGTTTCGTATCTCGCGGAACCACTGTATATTAAAAGAGAATAACAATTAGGCTAACGCAGCTATTGTTGCACCAAAATATATTGCAAGAAGAAATAACCTGTCAAGAATTACCTCATCGTTGACTGCATACACAGCATTTGGCGACCTATTCTGGCAAATTATCCTTGAATTATAAATATGCTAATAATGTAAAATATTGTAAATATTTTAATATGTTAATAGCCATTTAAAACGAATCTGTAGATGAATGCCATTTTGTTAAAAAAATTATTTTCTATGCTGCTTTTCCGCAAATGTATAAACATAAAAACACGACAGAAATGTACCGTATTTTTCGGCTCATAAGACGCACTTTTTCTTCCCCAAAACTGAGGGGGAAAAGTTGGTGCGTCTTATAGACCGAATGCAGAGCGCCGCGAAGTCCGGTCACGGCCGTATGAGAGGCGTAAGAGCTCCGGAGCTAGGCCGAAGCAGCGGCCATATTTGTACACCCAGCGCTGCGCGCTGACGTCATCGCCCATCTCTGCCATAGCGCGGTCGTAACGAAAACGAGAAAAAAACTACATTTCCCACAATGCGGAACCACAATCCTACGGTAGCCGCAGCGGTGCTTCCGCATCCATACTCACGAGCGGAACTGCTGCCGTGAGCTCTCTCTCTCTTGCTCGCGTGAGGAAAACAAAACGCTCTCAATGACTGAAACTCTTCTTTAATAAACTCAAACTCAAATCATCTCTCAACGGTACATCTCACACATGTACATACGAGATAACAAACGTAAGTAACGTGCTCTGCAATTGGGTAGTGTTCCTAACCAGGTAAGAGCGCATAAGGATCATATCTTAACACCATGCAACCGAATTGCCACTTAAATAAGCTATAAATAATGAGTTATTTAAGTAGTTACATTTATTTTACATTAAAATAGTTATTAATTAATTATTAAATAATTATTATTTTATATCTTTTACATTCTTTTCAACGTTTAAAGGGGGCCTCGACTAAAAAAGTTTGAGAACCACTGTATTATTACTAATGTGGGGGCAATCTTACTAGCTATTATTAGTAATTTGGCGACAATGTTACTGGCTATTACGGTATTACTAATGTGGGGGCAATGTTGCACTGGAACAGTGATGGTGATAACGAATGGTGGACTTTAGAGTGATGAGTGGGGGCAAAGTAAAACATTACAGCCTTTTTTTTGTTACTTTTACTGTTTACTGTCTGTTCATGTTACATGTTTGGCTGTTAACTTTTACACAGTTGATATAAAATATTTTACAACAGTATTTGGTTTAGAATCTTTTTTTTCTAGATCTTCCTCTTTTAAAATTGGGTGCGTCTTATGTGCTGGTGCGACTTATGAGCCGAAAAATACGGTATATACAGCAATCTGGAATCTTAGTTATATTATACTATGTAAATAAAGGGTCTCAAACTCGCAGCCCACAGGCCATTTGCAGCCCGCAGAACGTTAATTTGTGGCTCCGCCTTAATTTGAAAGTTTAATTTTCATGCGGCCCGCGATATGATATGAATGGAACATTACAGTGTTGTGTGTGGAGCTGAATGAAACTACCAATCACAGCAGATTATATGGCTCTCAGGGTGGGACATCGAATGAGTGTTACAGGTTACAGCAGCGGTGCCCTTACGTGTTTTCTTCTGTCCCTTTCTTCGTTTCTTTTGGGCAAATGCAAACATTCGTCCCAGCTTTTGGTTGGTTGTGTGCGATGAATTTTGTGCAACTGCCTGCCAATCCTTTTTTATTTGCTGCAGGGTTTTTTTTTGTTGCAAATGTTGATGATCAAAAATGATCAGATATTTCTCTACTTCGACAACGAGAAATGATCACTGCACTGACGTTCCTGCACCGCTCCTGTTACGCACTGACGTGCCGCAATCAAACTCAGTGCAGTCACATAGCAATACCTGTCCTTCTGCAATAACAGTACCCGAAAACCCGGACTCATTTTAGGGTTGTACCAATAATTGATGCAGTCTCCGTGCGGCAGTTGAACGCTTGATTGAAACTTCTCTCCGACAGTGACGCCAGGTTCACTTATTACACAGCCCCAAACATGTCTTTGTCACAGCATGGAGTGAATAGAAAGGTTGGTGATAAACACAGACAATTTCAGGAAAAGTGGAAAATGCAGTTTTCTTGTTGAGCACAGGGGCACCCAACAATCTTATTTGCAAAAAATATAAAGAGATTTGAAAACACGATGGAAAACACATCTTGGTAGAATGCCCAATTTTTAACTCCATGAGGAAAAGGTACCTGACTGGACACGATCTGAAAGAAATTCATGCTATCCCAAAAAGGCTAATAACATCTTTACTAAGGTCAGACTTGGGCTGGGGATTGTAACTTAGATTGGACATTTTTAATGATGCTTTTATGAGCTTTAAATTGAAATGGTAGTGAAATAGAAGATAGATATTAAATAGAGATCAGATATTAAATTAAAGATGCCGTTAGGGCTTTCAAAAGAAAAGAAAATGGAAGGAAGGAAGGAAGGAAGGAAGGAAGGAAGGCAGGAAGGAAGGAAGGAAGGAAGGAAGGAAGGAAGGAAGGAAGGAAGGAAGGAAGAAAGAAAGAAAGAAAGAAAGAAAGAAAGAAAGAAAGAAAGAAAGAAAGAAAGAAAGAAAGAAAGAAAGAAAGAAAGAAAGAAAGAAAGAAAGAAAGAAAGAAAGAAAGAAAGAAAGAAAGAAAGAAAGAAAGAAAGAAAGAAAGAAAGAAAGAAAGAAAGAAAGAAAGAAAACATAATGAGGACCATCCTCACCCACATTCTGCTTCTAGTGGCCCCTGGGTTGCTTGAGTTTGAGACCCCTGATATAAATGTACATTATGGGAATGTACTTTTAAATATTTCAAAGTTTTTAATCGACAAAAAACATAACAATTTCAAAGATCTGTAAATCGTTGCTTACATTCTTGTTCTTTTTTTTCATTTAAGAAGTGTTTTCAAAAGAAAGTGAAGTTTCTTTTGCAGAATGTTCTTGTTTTTTAGTGATGCTTTTACTGTTTTTTCTTTCAACTTTTTATTTTAGAGGTGTTTGTGGTAAAAAGCTGTAACACTGCCTGAATTTCACTTATTCTTTTATATTGAATGCTTCCAGATGAAATATATATAAAGATAAAAATAAATTTTACTGAACACATTTACAGAACGATGGCTTTGCTGCTGCTGCTTCTGTCAATTGATGAATTCTTCTTGCACAACATCACATCTATATTTCAACAGTGACATGCATGAGGCAGTCTTTCACAAAGCAAGTCCTCCGTGGAAAAAACGCAGCTGATATGAAAATCAATCTGAATGATGTGATTCAAAAGGCAAATTATGTTTGTGTAGAATTTGCATTTATCAATGACATTAGCGTTGACTGAGTGATCAATGTTTTGTTATAAGTCTGCATGTGAAATGAGGCTGTAGGCTGAGTCTGGGACAAAGATATCAATTAACAGCCTCTGCAAAGTTCAGCAGCAAGCGCTGAGCCTGCAATATCCTGATACCAGTTCATTAACTAAACAGTGCCCACAGAATGAGAAATAATTACTGTAAAGCACCCGCCTGATAACACAATACCCTTCACTGTACTTTCATCAGGGTTTCTTTTTTCAATAACTAGAATTAAATTGATCGTTTTCTCATTGCAGCAGTGTGACCTTTCAATTAGAACATTTCAGTGTTTGAAATTTATTTTTGAAATTCTCCATTTTCTTTTCCTTTTATGTCTAGCCACTGCCACAGCGTACACTTGTGCAGGGGTTAGATTTCAGACCAAGGTCAAGCGGCAATACAAAGCCCCCTCGCTCTATTCCCTACTTACCTCTTCATCATTCAGGGAGATCATGAGCGGGGAAAAAAGGGCTAATCTCTTTAGAATAGAGGAATAGGTGTAGAAATATAGTGCCCTTAAAGAAGAGCCTGGATCACACCTCAAAGGGGATTTGAACCCCCAAAAAAGACACAATTGTTCCTTAGTACCACCAGTGCTGAGAACGTACTGGCATGCTCATGAATGTGCTCGGTTTAATCCTGTTACAAACTGCGGCCTTGACTTTTCAAAAGCCCAATTTAAGTACCTGGTTTATTTCGTGGCTGCTCACTGACTGCGCTTGCGTTACAAGTCAACACAGCCTGTGTACATCCTGTGAAGCCGCAAGTGCAAGAGAAGTGGACCTCAAGACCTGTTGGAGATTTTCTAAATAAAACTATGTGAACCTCTAACCTACTGACTTCTCCAAGAGCTAATTGGAGCCAGGAGCCCGGATGTGAACCATGCCTCGCAGAAATGAGCTCTCTAAAGACCCACATGAAGGGGTTATAAAAGTATCTCCAAAAGCTTAAATGACCATGAGATGATGAGAGTGTCTACACGTGGAGAAAGTTCACCACTATTGCTACTCTCCCTAGGCGTGGTGGTGCTGTAAAGAAGACTCCAAGAGAGTCAGCTACAGACTTAGAGAAATCTGTGGCCAATGCTAACGTTAACAAGGAAAATATTAAACAGCACTACTGCACTACTAGTGAAATAAAGATAAAACGAAAGATTGAGGTGTTTGGAAAAAACACAACACTATTTAATGATGGCAAAGCACAGCAACACTCCTACTGTTAAATGTGGTGGAGGGGGCATCGTAGTTTGGGGTGGCTTTACTACCTCAGGCCCTGGATAGATTGTTGTCATTGGTGGAAAAATAAATTCCACAGTTTATCAAACCATTTTACAGGAAAACTGAAGACTTTCTGTCGGCCAACTGAGGCTCCGCAGAGGATGAAACAGGACAATGACCCAAAGCACACAAGTAATAACAGAACTAAGCATCCCTTCTGGAGTGGCACAGACAGAGTCCTGACCTCAAGCCAGTTAAAATGCTTTAGTGTGAGCTTAAGAGAGCGTTTCACACCAGACATCCCAATAATATTGATGCACTGAAACAGTTTTGTGAAGAGGAATAGCCCAAAATTACTCCAGATCTTTGTGCAGGTCTCATCTGCAACTACAGGAAACGTTGAGATTGATGTTTTTGCTGCCATAGGAGAGTCAAACAAATGTTTCCCCCTGCACTGTCAGTGTTTTCATGATATGCTCAATAAAACATGAAAACATATGCTTGTGTAGTATTTTGTACTTTTTGTAATTATATAATTCTTAATTCTCATACTTTTCTAAGTGGTTTGCATGTTCTCCTCGTGATTAATGGAGACACCTCTGTCCCCAGATGTGAGCGCTTCACATCTAGCTCAAGAGGCTAAATGAGAGCTTGGATGGACTGGGTGAAAAATCGGGGGTGAATGAGAATGGTGTGAATGACAGAGCATCAAAAAGTGAGCATGTAGGCATATCAACTATTGCATGGTACTTGTAAGAAAAGATGAATAAAAAAACAGGGGGAAAAATAGAATTACCACATTGACAACTGGTGATGCATATAGTGATTGTCACACCTTTTGGCCAAGGTTTTCCTTGGCAAACTGCACTCACTGATTCAATAGTGTTTTTTAGGAATGATAATAAAATATAAATGTAAAGTGAAAGTTGCTTAGTTTACGTGTATTATTAACAATGACTTTGCCTGTTGATAACGTTGAAATCATTGAATGACCGCTAGTGGTCGCTGTTTAGCTAAACAACTCACAGTAAAAAAAATCAAATTGAAATATGACTTAGTTTAAATTTACTAAAAATAGGTTGTTTTTTATCGAATAAACTAACTAAGAGAATGCGAACACCTCCTGCCATACTTAAAACATAGGATGTCAATACGGAATTATCATAAGAACAACAACCATGCATAACAATAAGAGAAAAAAACGTTTAAGTAAAAATAGAGTAAAGTAAAGTATCGTGACACCTACCTGAAAAATACAATGGTTTCCCACAGATAAATCCCGAGAGCGAACATTGTGTCAGGATGGAGACGGCAGACGTATTTAGCTGCGGCGGAGAGCACCCTACAATTCCTCTTTCTCGTACTTTTGAGGTGAACAATTCGTCCTTTGCTTGTGTGAGATTCCCCAAATGCCCGAAGAGCCTCAAGAGCATTCAGACGAGCTGCTCATTTTCCCGACAGTCGTGAAGGCTCCTGTTCCACGCGCGGCTCGCGGATCTCAGGTGGAAGCGGCGGCGGCGGCGGCGGTGGTGACGGCGCTCAGGGCAAGAACTCGAGGAGGTGAATTCAGACGCGGCTCATTCCGGACGATCCATCGCAGCATCACATGGAGAGTTTCAAAGATGCTCCATCTCAAACACTGAAAACAAACCAAACTACACACTATGCTTCAGAGCGCCATAAGAATCAGCGTCTGCTCTGCTCCTCCAGGTTGGTTTTATCGCGCATCCCCGAGAACTAACGCGCAGCTTCTCGAGTTTCAGCTTCCACTGGCTGAGGTAGCCTGGCTTGATACGTACTTGTGTCTCAGGGGTGAATTGTTAGTGCTGCATGAAGCTACGTCCATTGTCTGCTCCTGGCATAAGACTCGTGTTATTTTCTCCCCTCGTGCTCGAATTCTCGTCAGAAAAGTCTAAATGTTGGTACTTGAGCGCACAGAGTGGGATCCATCGCTCACGAGCTCCTCAGCATCACGGTATTTCTTGCTGCAGTCATTTACTAAACTCAAAAAGCACCTCACACACTCTCAACACACGCCCACATGCTGCTGTCATTGGTCTCCAGACAGATGTCCTCTCCACGGATTGGAGACCGGGCACTGCCATATGTTGGACATAGAGGCTATGGCACGTAGCAGGAGAACCAGCACAAGAGATGGGCTTTACAAAACACTGCCGTTGTGTTTAGATGCGTTTCGTTTCTAGCAAATCAGTGTTACAGCAAAAAAACACTTTCAGATTTAATGACTTAGCCTTTGGATTGCTGTGATTTGAGAAATGTTGCATGTGTTACCATTGCAATCATTCCTGGAGCCCACGAAGCTCACTCCCGCAGTGTTTCATACAGGTTTGCCCAGTTCAATGTCATTCACTGCAAGCAGAGCAAGCGCAAAGCTGCAAGCTCGAAAATAAATCAGAACTAACCTGTTATGTTCTGTTAGTTACTCACAACAACAGCTGTACAGCTAACAGAACACTTGCTTAGCTGTTCTAAGAGGAAGGTAGGAGGCTTTGCTAGCTGTTAACTATGACATTCATCCTGCAAGTTATTTTATCTTTTAAGTCTAACCAACTTTATTTAAAAGGGTCATTGAAGAAATCATATGAGTCAAATGGTTAAGTCAAGGCTGAAGTGATGCACCATCCACAAGGTAACAGGTCAAACAGAGGGAAACTAGCAACAAATGTGTAACGTCAATAAATGAAGTAAGAATTCCTTGATGAAACAGGCTCCATCATTCAATACAACTTTTACGTAAACGTAACTTTTAAAATTACATTTTTTAAATCTGAGTAAATGTCATTTTACTTGAAGGTTTTTACTCACAAAATAAAACAAGACCTTATTTCATCATTGATAATTTAATTGGTTATTGTTGCATTACATGGAGGAATCTTTTCCGGAATAAGACTGGGCTAGAAAATTATTTTCATTAAAAAATAGAGACTTTTTTTAAGTAGAAGAATCACATTTCCCATTCAATTAGCCCAATGTGAACAACATATTATTAAAAATAAAACATAACTCCTTTAAAATACTTAAAACTGGATATTGATACTTGAAATAAAAAAAAAAAACACGTTCAGTTGGAGCACGCTATATAATTAAGCTAATGGTAATGTGGATCACTACCAGTAATATGGTGTAAATAAATCATAAAGCTCTCATTAAAGCTGGGTTTATATCTCAGCAAAGCGTTTCGCTTTTCTCAGTGCGTAACCTAAGTGGATAACTGGCCTTTTATAGCATGCCATAAAAGCTAGGCATAGTTTCTATGTAGTTTCTATGTTTCTGGTGTAGTTTCTATGTTCTTGCTCGGTCTCTTCTTCACTCATATTTCTATGTGTTGGAGTGAACAGCAAAGGTGACTGAAAGGTGTATAGTGTTGGAACTTGATCACATTGATGTAGAAAAACATATATTGATGTGTTTATTCTTCTTCCTCTTCTTCTTTCTTGTGCTTATGGAAGCGATAGATGCATATGTTCCTGTGATAACACCAGAAATGCTCAACTACTAAACTGGCCAATCACAGAGCCTACAGTCCTTGTCAATCTCCATAAAGTTAACATTTTTGAAAGGTGCACGTCAAGTTACAGCAGAGGGGTTTATAGCTTGCACACATCCCAGGCGTAGGACATGCAAAGGCTTCACGGGGAAGCATAACCGCACCTTAACTGTTGATCAACTCAAGCACTCTGTGGACTGGAGCACATCAATGTCATTTCGCAAAATGACGTAGTGCATTAATGTGTCCGGGAACAGGGTGGTGGTAGCCTTTCTTGTTAGAATAAAACATCATGCATGGTCACATGGAGACAGTGATGGAATTGAAGATTTTTGGAGACGGAGCACAATCATTTACAGCTGTGTACAGTTGTATTACAATATAGCAGTCATTGGGCGGCACGGTGGTGCAGTGGGTAGCACTGTGGCCTTCCAGTTAGAAGATTCAAGGCTCGCCAGTGACCTTCCTGGAAGGTGTTTGCATGTTCTCAGCGTACTTGCGTGTGTTTCCTCTGGGTACTCCAGTTACCCCCACAATCCCAAAAACATGCAGTTATGTTAATAATCTAACATGAATAACCCTAGGTGTGAATGTTGGATGGACTGGTGAGCTGTCCAGGGTGTACCTCTGCCTCCCACCCAATGTGCACTGGAGATAGGCACTGGCAGACCCCCATGACGGGTTGGAAAATGGCACCGGCAGACCCCCAAAACGGGTTGGGAATGAATGAATATAGCAGTCGCACATGTGCATCTAAGGGTGCTTTCACACCTGAATCGTTTAGTTCGATTCATTCGAACAAGAGTTTGTTTTTCCTTTTAGTTCGGTTCATCTGGGCAGGTGGAAAACTAAAAATTGGACTAAAAAGACTCATAAGGGAGGAGATTCAGCCTTATACTTGTACTCTTCAACTAAAACAGAATTGGTATAACCCAATATGGACAAAAGTGGAAGAGTGTTTAGAAATGAAACAAGTCATCTTAGATACACTATTCTGTGACTCAAGGAAGTGCTCGAACAGGTCCATTTTATGCTGAATAATGTGCCTAGTTTAGCTATCGGGACACTACAAACAGGAAAGAAAAAAGGGATTAAGGGCAACAACTCAGCGGCTGAGACTAGTGATAGATTCCCTCCCTTCTGTATTGTTCTCACTGCTATTGTTGCATGTGGGCCAAACACTGACAGAACTGAAAAATGGCTGCTCTGGCAGCGTTGAATAGGATATTTTTAACCCTGTTAAAAAGTAGAGAAAACCAAACATTTCAGTGAGGGATCCACTAGCACCTACAGCCACTGAGCCACCAGAGGAGTATTGATGATCCGCTTCTGACATACCTGAATCGTTCCTCGCTCAATCACCATGCATTACTAATCTCCAGCTACAGCTTTTGTCAGCAGTACATCTCCTCACCTCTCACCGCAGCCGTCATCTGGTCTACCTCCGTATCCTACACACAAGTCTTTCCCATAACAGCTCAATAAGGTTCAGATCTCCCTGACAGGAGAACCACAGGCTATTTCTATACATTGGCTGGATGTAATCGTGCAGAAGGTTCTTGACCAGAGGGAAAAGCCAGTCAAATCAAAACAATTGTGTATTAAAATGTTGTGGTTTCAGATCAAACAAATAAAACGTTCATGAGGAAAGTTGTGTTGCTACAACAATGCATTGAATAATCTTTTTTTTTGACAGATTTTCAATCTTTCAACATGACAGATTTTATTTTATTGCAAAGTAACGACATCTGAATATTGTGATTACTGTCTGCTCGGAGGCTAATACAGTACATCTGACTGCAAAAGCAGCTAGATCAGGAAGGACTGGCATTTCCTTGAGACCAACGAAGTGAGCATTTAAGATTTATTTTTTTGTAATAATTGTGACGTGTGAGACTTTAGGGAGTAAGCTCGAGTCTAAGAACTTGAGTAGCAGGTTCAGACTGAGTCAAATTGGAGAAGGATCGAATCTACTTATACATCGGATAATATGCTAAATAATGTGTGCGTTATGATCCAGATTAGAGCTGAAAAAAAGTTTGATTCGGATCGGGCCTGAGATAATTTGGCGGGCCCCAAACCTGATTTGGTTTACTTTATTTATGAGATTGTTTAAATGAACCGCCACAAGGCAGAGGCCAAAAAAAAAAAACATTCCTAAAAATGCATATAAAACTGTTGAAACCCCAGCTGAAAGTTAATTATATTCTTTTCACGCCATGGCCATTTGCAAACGTAAACATAAAAACGTTATGAATAATATCTGGGTTGAAAAGTAGTTTCATCAGCTAATACTAGGGGTGTAACGGTACGCTAAAATCGTATTCGGTTCGGTACAGTGTCTTGGAGAGTTCGGTTCGGTTCATTCGGTTCGGTACAAAATAATAAGAACTTACATATTCTTTATTTTGAAAAGCTGCCAATACACAGTAGAATTCTTGCATAAAATAAATAAAAGTGACACATTTGGGTGATATTTTAAATAAATTGCACTCTTTCTTAAGAAAAAAAATGAAATACTGCAACTAGTTAGGATAGATTACCTATCCACATTTTCTGAAGAGAGCATATATCTGGTTATAATATCTCCAGCAGTAGAAAATGTTAGATGTGTTGCCTGCCCGATCTCTGTGGAACAATACAACTTGTTGGCATACAATTTTACATTTATTCACTCGTCTATCCCCGTTGTATTTTAACAGAGAAGCCAAAGTGTTCTCAAACACGAGACCGTAGTGAGTTGAGAGGGTCTTCAAGCTCTGGCTTCTCTTTCGCTTTTGCCATGTAATTTTCCTTCTCGCGCTCGTGACTCAATAGCGTCCGTGCGGAAACTATCTCCGTGGAACAATGTCGGCATACAACTTTAAATTTATCCACTCGTCTATCCCCGTTATGTATTTTAACAGGGAAGCCAAAGGCGATTTTCCGCACGGACGCCATTGAGTGTCGCACAGTACAGCTGCACGTCCCTCAATAGCGTCCGTGCGGAAACTCGCCTAGGAACATGGTTCCGCTGCGCTTAATATCGCGCTAATAATACATTTATATTATTTAATACAAATACCGAATACCGAAACGGTACGCAAGTGTCCCGAACCGAACAGGCCGTACCGAAACGGTTCAATATATACCGTGAACCGTTACACCCCTAGCTAATACACTACTCTGACTAATCAGAAAAATAGATCTGTTTTCAAGATGCTTTACCTGAACTGATGCCACTATCTGCCAATTTGTGGAAAAATAATCATTTCGGGGTTTAAGGTCTGTGTGACAACCATTATCAGAAACCTTTTAACACAAGGACACTTTAAAAGCAGGCGCAGTGATCCCTACGGCTGATTTTGTGTCTGTCAGTCCAGCTTTAGAGAGAACTCAGGCCTTTGCATAATAAATGGCAGTTTACATCTATGAAAACTATAAAATAATCCTAGTTCAGCGAATCTGTAAAAGTTTGTTACTGACGACTTGCTCTCAACCAATGCTATGACTTCCTATGGTTACCAAACAACGAAAACCGAAGGAACTGTGAAATTACAAAATCTATCCAGTTTTCAGACAGATCATGGTGTAAATCTTAAAATTAATCTCCAAAGACAGGCCTATTTCACCTCCACTGTGTCCATTCTCATGTTTTCCCTGCAATATAAGCGTATCACATGACTCGCACCACTGAGCCCGGTCCCGAACTTTAGCTCTAATCCAGAGCAGCCTCTCCCCAAAAATGTTTAAGAGACAATCCTAAAATCGACCATAAAATCTAAATGATTTTTGATTGTCTTTTAGAAGCGTGATGACCCTGACTCACACCACAAGCGACAGTCAGCATCGAAGGGTAGTAACTTTGAATGGCGATCAGTGGCAGAACTAGTGATGAGAGAAAGCAATGTTTGGTTTCAGGAAACAATCGACAAAGTTTAGAGAGTTTTGCAAGCAACCTCCATTAGGAGAGTTTTCAGGGAACTCAGAACACCTGATAGTGACCCACCAACCACTGGAGCCTAGAAGAGGAAAAGTTGCTTTGTGGTGTAAAGTTTCAAATCAATGATAAAATGAATTTAGATCAACTCTCCATTGACGTTTCTCACTGATGCCAATCCAAAGCAATGATTGATGAGAGCCAGGGGTACAATATGTGTCAAATGAAAGGACATGTTCTCATCGAAGTCATTAGTGATTGGCCGCACATTTTAGTCCCGTCCCTGCTTCAGTACACAAACCTGTTCAACTTCAGTTAAGCCAAGAGGAGCTTGATTAAAGTGACCAGGATTGAGGGTAAACTGTGCTGGGAACACATAAATGAATTGTTTATTTATATTGTGGCACGGTGGCGCAGTGGGTAGCACTGAAACCTTTGCCGGGAACCTTCATGGAACGAGTGTTGCATGTTCTCACTCTGGGTACTTAGGTTTCCCCTTCAATCCCACACAATTCGGCAAGAATTCCAAGCAGTGAACTTGTTTCTCAACGAAATTCTGATATTATTCCATCCAATAACACTTTGATGGTCTTTACCTCAATCCTTGACATCCAAGCCATTCCAAAAACATCACAATCTGGTTCAGATCCAAAGACTGGAGTGTCTGAGCTCCTCGCCACCTGTGTACAAGATCCCACCCTTTCTGTCACCATCCAGAGGTAGGTAAGTATAGTTTCCCCGGAATATGGTTTGTATTACAGAAGCAGCACTGATTCCTTCGTCAATCCTCTGTTCAATTCTTTCTTCATTTGTGACCAAGACACCACTTGAAGCAAGACCTCTTGGACAACTCACAGGTAGCATGCCACCATTTTCAGAATAAGAATCACGGCCTTGAATTTGGAGGTGCTGATTCTCAACCCAGCCATTTATGCATTGGGCTGCAAACTGCCCCGGGCACAGTGAAGGTCCTGGTCTTATGAAGCCAAAATGAACACCATCATCTGCGGGATGCAGTTATGCTCCTGTGCCCCTCCCATTGAGTTGTTTCGAGGATGATATTCTATTTTTAAAGTGTTTCCACAGTTTTTGACACCTAGTGGCAAATGCACCGGAGAATCTGAACTGTCCCTCTCCCAAATTGCAAGCTGCTGTCAGTCACACAAACGATTTTCAAGTCAGAGTGGTGGAGAGTGGTGGGTGTGCATGGGTCCATTTGAATGCTGGGAGTATGCCAAAAACGTTTAATAATGAGGTTAAGCTTCATTTGAAATTCAAGCAATATTTGTGCATAAACATGTCCGTTTAAATCATTAATTAAACTGTGACTCCTACATCTGAAGGGTGATTAACCTCTCCAATCCCAAATTGGAAATTGGGCTCTTGTTGTAGACGGCGTATCACCGTGCCTTGATTAAAGTGACTCATATCTGTCCCAAGTCTCTACAGCTCAATTGACTTTCACGAAACAGACAGGGGGGAGATTCTTGGTGTAATCAAGGTTGTGTTTCCTCTGGAAAGCCTATGCAATGAAAGAGATGAAAATGCGTTTCATGCTTCGCAGTAAACGAGAGGCTTTTTCAGGGGGAAACACAAAGGCAGCAAAAACTCATAAGTTCAATGTAGCGTGCTCATATTATCTGTCTCTCGATGGAACAGCTTGCTGGTAATCATCTCGATACAAGTGGTTCAGCAGCAGTACAAATGGACAATAAACATCCTCTGCATACATTCATGGCTGATAAATTAAGCTGGTAAATAATGTGAGGATGGTAATGTGACCTTCACGTATAATCAGTTAATAACTGTATATTGCATTTCAATTTCAAAAGATGATTCACAAATGATTAATTTTCTATTGCAGATGTTTAAATGATGCTCTGGTGGCTTTGCTCATTAGACACCCAGCTACTGTGCTCACTGCAGAGCTGTAGATTACAAACATGGTATTTTGTACTCAAATTGATTCTTAAAAAAAGCACAGGGTTGAATATTATTTATGAATATATCATGTTTATTTAAAACTCTGTTAACATCTTAGGGCTAATACTATGAGACAAAATGTTATAAGACACATGGATAAATGTACACTTTTCAAGGAGTTTTTGATAATCTTAAAGTGTATTAGAACGCCTTTCATATCATGTCTATGGCTGTTTAAACTCATGGCTGCACAGACTCTCAAGGCAATGCTGTGTAATCAAGCCAAACTCAGCGTCTGTAGATCACAGTGGACAGGAAGACTGCAGCGGACAAAGGTTGTGTGTGCTCATTTCCATTAAATATAGATTTTAGGATTCTGAAAGGTGTTTCATTTTGAAAAGCAGATTTTCTTCGATGTACCAGTATCATGCAAAACATAAGAATGCAAATATGCAAAAACTATTTTAAAATCAGCATTATGGTGATTTTTTACTATGCCGGATCTTGAGAATCTCTGGGTCTGTTTGAGATAAATTGCCTGCAAAATCACAACACAAGCAAAGATATGTTTGCAAAAACAACTTTACTTGTAAAGCACACAAAATAGTACAAAACAAAGTACTAAACAGTACTAATAAACATAGACATAAAATGTCAAACCTTAAATTAAATGTAATTTTAAATATAAATCCTGCAAGCAGTGATCAAAGGGCTCGAGCACCTCCTACACCATTGCCTCTCTGAGGCCAATCTTTATTTAAGAGTTCTATTCAAACAACAATTGTAAAAATTACATAACAATGCAGGCAAATTAAGGAATGAAAACCATATCATAAAGTGTCATGACCACTAAGTGGGGCTATGCATGGGCCAAATATTTGTTTTGTTATCATATTGGCTAATATTCACATTTTTCAAAATTGGTAAAAAGACATACCTTAATCTAGCCACAGGGGTTTCAAGCCAGTGACTTCTGTGCCGGTCCCAAGCCCGGATAAATAGACAGGGTTGTGTCAGGAAGGGCATCCGGCGTAAAACATGCCAAAAACCAAACATGCGAGTCATCAAATCGATTTTCATACCGGATCGGTCGAGGCCCGGGTTAACAACGACCACCTCCGGTGCTATTGACTTACGGCCGGTGGAAATTGGACTACTGTTTGTCGAAGAAGGAGAGGAGGGAGAAGGATTCGTCAACAGAAAGAGAACAGGAAAGGCAGGAGTGTAGATCTGAGAATAGGGACTCTTAACGTTGGTACAATGACAGGGAAGGGTAGAGAGCTGGCGGACATGATGGAGAGAAGGAAGGTAGATATTCTGTGCGTGTGCAGGAGACCAGGTGGAAAGGTAGCAAAGCGCGTAGTATTGGAGGGGGATACAAACTGTTTTACAATGGTGTGGATAGGAAGAGAAATTGGGTAGGAGTGATCCTGAAGGAGGAGTTTTTGAGGAATGTTTTAGATGTGAAAAGAGTGTCAGACAGGGTGATCAGTTTGAAGTTAGAAATTGAAGGGGTGATGTTGAATGTAGTGAGTGGTTATGCTCCACAAGTAGGCTGTAAGTTGGAAGAGAAGGAGGGATTCTGGAGTGAGTTGGATGAGGTGATAGAGAGTGTTCCCAGAGGGGAGAGAGTAGTGGTGGGAGCAGATTTCAATGGGCATGTTGGCGAGGGCAACAGAGGTGATGAGGAGGTGATGGGCAGGTTCGGTGTTAAGGAAAGGAACCTAGAAGGACAGATGGTGGTGGACTTTGCAAAGAGGATGGAAATGGCTGTAGTTAATACTTATTTCCAGAAGAGGGAGGAACATAGAGTTACCTTCAAGAGTGGAGGGAGGAGTACACAGGTAGACTACATCGTATGAGGACGAGCCAATCTGAGAGAGATCAGAGACTGTAATGTAGTGGTAGGAGAGAGTGTAGCCAGACAGCATCGGGTGGGATGTGTAGGATGTTTCTGGTGGTCAGGAAGAAGAGGGGAGGAAATATTGAAAAGAAGACCAACTGGTGGAAGTTGAAAAAGGAAGAATATTGTGAGGAATTCAGACAGAAGCAGAGATGAGGATGTTGAGGTTCAGTTTAGGAGTGACGAGGATGAACAAGAATAGGAACGAGCACATCAGAGGGACAGCTCAGGTTGGTTGTTTTGGAGACAAAGTCAGAGAGGCCAGACTGAGATGGTTTGGACATGTGCAGAGGAGGGACAGTGGTTATATTGGTAGAAGGATGTCTGAGATGGAGATGCCAGGCAAGAGGTGAAGAGGAAGGCCAAAGATGAGATATATGGATGTGCTGAAAGAAGACATGAAGGTAGTTGGTGCAAGAGTAGAGGATACTGAGGACAGAGAAAGGTGGAAACGGATGATTCGCTGTGGCGACCCCTAAACTGGGAACAGCCGAAAGGAAAAGAAGAAGAAAGAAGGTAAAAATACATACCTTATCAATGTTAAAAGTAGAATTTCCTGTGGCACCTGATGGCGCTATGACTGGAAGTTTACAGACTGTTAGAACCATAAGCCAAACATTTAAATATTTTCTTTTCCACACAAGATCTGACTCTGATTCAAGGTGCAAAAGAGACGTGAATTAGCATTAGCTTCATGCTGAAACTCTCTTCAGAATGTTTCCACTATAAAAAAGGACGAGCCTTTATCACCCCAATAGCGATAAGATTGTTGCCGTTTGTAATTCTTGCAATTGCCGACTGCAATTCTGTCAGCGTCATCATCACTTTATCGGCCAACTGAAGTCTGTTCCCGCACAATACTTCAATACTCTACATCTGAAAGTGGTTGATGGGCAAAAACAATAAGCACCTCGGTTATTTGTTTGGCTCACATGTTATCTCTTGCCATTTCTCCCAGTTGGTTACTGCTAACAGCAAATTTTCCATGCTCATTTTTGTGTTAATTTCTGATATTTCATCATATTACTTGTATTGTAAGTTCTGTTTTTGTACCTCCACACATAGTTTCTGAACATGTCCACCATCCCATGGGTTATCAATAATTCTGAAATATTTCTGTTGATTCTGACAAAGTCTCTGTGTTCTGTAAAGATCGCAGGGTATTGTTCTTTGGTATCGGAGTGTTTTTACAAATACAAATCTCTCTTGTTTGCTCTCTCTCCCTCCAAAATTATCCATATGTCAGACACCCCTATGCTAGCATTTTGCATCTTTTGTTATCTTTGTCTGCGTGTCCATAAAAGGACTGATGCCAGACTGGTGGATGTGTAATTCAATCAAGAGACAACATGAATAGTGAGGATGGATGATGGCTGGTGTATTCTTAACTTTCCGTGAAAATTTGAATGCCATGTGATATACCTTTAAGGACTGACTGGTAGATCACGATTGATGTGTTGGGCACTCCTGGTTTAGAGTCTATGGCACATTGCTTGACCTAAAGAAGTGCTAAACATGTAAAGAAATAAACTTATGGAATACCATCTCTTTATCGAGATTTTTGTTAATACATTTACGTATGAAAGTAAAACTGCAATACTACAGATGTCATCACCTAAAATGAACTAGAATGTTTGTAAGATGTGACCTGCGCTCCACGGGAGGTAACAGTTAAACCACACAAAGGGGGACTTCAAAAAGGCAACTCACTAGAGACATAGTTTTGTTCTAATGTGGTTCCCTTGTTTTCCGGTCAGGTTAAAACAGACCCAATATAGCAACTGGGAAACGCAGTCCATCTCAGTGCACAACAGGATGGCACATCATTGATCATTCATGCTGAATGGGCACACCTGTGCCCGCCGTTTCGCATCCAGGAGCAAGGACACACTGGAGAGCCAAAGCTAGCAGGTCACACATGCCAAGTTCTGGAATCTGTCAGCCATTTTTCAGCCTTTGCTGCTGCATCATTGCAGAAGGAGCAGACTGTTGAGGAAACAAAGTGGAGAAAAAGAGCCGGTTATGAACGCTCTCTCCATCTGGCTTCAGTTTTAGGGGAATTATGTGTCTAGCATTTGTTACGGGGCTGATAAATCCACCTGGCTCTGAAGGGAAAGAGCACATCCTCTGCTTCTCATCCCGGCTCAAAATGATCAGAGGAAGCGTGTGCCGCTGATGCCGTGTGACAAATCCACAGAATCCAGTGTGAGATTATTTGTCTGTTCTGACAAATTTGTTTATGTGTTCGCCAAGTGGCTTATGACAGACTCCAGTATCAATTCAGAGTAAATAAGAATGTCCACATGAGATGTGCGTCTTGTAACCCAGTTCAGTGAAAGTATTTCATGCATATAACGGAAGGATTTTAACAGGTGCCATTCATTTTAAGCATGCACACTTGCTATCTGCTGTCTGAATATGTAAAGCGAACCAGTCCCTGACCACAACCAGCCTTAACCTTGAGTAATGGCACAACCGCAATCACATTGAAAGCCACATTTGTTCCTTTTCACACAGGGAAACACATTTTCCAATCTCCTTAATTTAGCCAGACTGATAAAATGCAGAGTTGGTCCTTTATTGCCACCGCGTGTGGTGTCCACAACACTGACCGCCCTTGAAATGAGCATTGTTTCATTTTAAAAATAAAATAACAATTGTGTATCTTGAATAGCTTACTGCCGTAAGTGATCTCTGTGGAAATCTGACAACAACCATTCAAAGCATTTATCCGTTTCAGCATTTTATATATGTTTATTTCCTTAGTACAGTGCAGTCCATGTAACACAGAACACAGCGATTCGGAGGGAAAGAGATACCATTTTCAGTTGTTTGTTAATGTATAAGATATGCAAAAGCAACATTTTTAGAGGTTTTTGCTAAATAATTGTTTTTTTTAGATATTTTGGAAATTCACTTCAAATCGACTAGGTCTTGGTCTCTTACATAAGTGTTCGAAACTTCAAACATGTCCAACAAACACAGTCTGAATTAGCAAAAAATGGGATATTACATGTTGCTATAACTGAAACTGTAGGTCACTATATAGATCTGTTCAGACATGGACTCTTAAAACAGATGCAAAATTTCAACCCGATCGGACATTGTATGGCTGAGTTATTACCAACTTCCTTGTAATGGTAAAATTTTTAATTTCGACGGCCATTTCGGTGAACACATAATATAACAAAAGTCACAAAACCTTTGAAAATTACCATCCCATATGCCTTTGTATAAGACTGATGGAGTTTGGAGATTTACATTTACATTTATGTATTTAGCAGACGCTTTTATCCAAAGTGACTTACATTGGGAGTAAACATCAAGCAGTTTGGTACAAAGTGGATTGATCAGAAGACATACACATAGAACACATTCAAGCTAGTACAGAAAGGGAATTCAAATCAGTGCTTTAGAGGGTTTTTTTATTTTATTTTTTTTAGTTAAGTTAGTAAGTAGGTGCTTATGTTAAGTCAGTAAGTAAGTAGGTTAAGTTAGCAAGTGCTCTCAAAAGAGTAGAGTTTTTAGCTGCTTTTTGAAGGCGTAAAGAGATTCAGCTTTCCGTAATGGGACGGCAATGGAATTCCACCAGCCAGGAACTGTGAAGGAGAAGGTCCTGGTGAGAAATTTTTTGCCGCTCTGAGATGGGACCACGAGACGCTGGTCATTTTCTGAATGGAGGCGTCTGGGGGGGACGTAGAAATGAACACATAAAATCTCTAGGAGGAGTTTGTTAAAGGACGGCTAAAGCCAAAGCAGACGTTTTTAGAGGATTTTGTGAAATAGCCAATTTCCAGTCGATTTTGCAAATGCAATCCATATCACTTATATTTGAGTCTCGGTACCCTGTACGTGTCCTGAATTTCATTCGCCTGTTACAAACTGCGCACCATAAGCTGAAGCGTGTTAGGTGGCGCTAGAGAGCCATTTGCCACACCCCCTTTTCAAACATACGTTTTACAAGTTTTGATGTGTGTACAAAATTCAGTGACTTTTTGAGCACATTTAGGCCATAGAAATTGACCTAAAGCAGCAAACCAATAACACTCATTACTAAAGCCAAAATAGCATTTCCTGAAGCAAACATGAGAGTGCTGGTAGCTGGTGCTGGTGCTGCTGCGGTGGCAGACTTCATCCATCTTGAGTGAATAGTTGTAGTGTATAAATTGAGTATGAATTTATATAGCTATTTGTCAATATTACATTTTAGAATATTTAAGTAATCATCAGAAAAATCAGACATTTGAGCCCAACACAGAGAAATAGAGATGAAACAGGGGGTCTGCTCTGAGCTGATGCCGTTTCACGTCTGTCACTTGTACAAATGGATTTAGTTGTTAGAATTCACTGGTAAAGCCAATATCAGCATGTGTTGAAGATCCTTTTTTCTGTGAGTACGAATTATTCAAGAGTTACTTCACTAAAAAATCTGTTGACGAACATTCAATAATGTAGCAATCCATTTATTGTAATCAGTGTTGTTATTGGCAGCCATCTAAGCTTTAGCCTCAATATTTAAAAATTATCTTTTAATACATTAATTTAGCTCTTTAAACTTAAAAAAAATTGTGTATTGACACATAAATTAATGCTCCATTTCACATTGTGAAATTGTCGACAGGCTTTTCATCAAAAAATTCTGCAATTATACATATATATGATTAACTAAGGATTATGCAAATAACGTCTTAACACAATGGAATTGATCTTCCTTACTTTAAAACAAAGCAAAGAACATAAACATTCTGTATTTGGCAATTGTAGCTTTATTTTTTAACAGCAACAAACACATGTATTCCAAAAATAAGAGCAATGAAGGAAGAACATGTACTTATATATTTAAAAGCATGAAGAAAATATGGCAATTCAAGTTTTGAAAAATAAAATCAAGAATAAATTCCCTGAAACACAAACTAGGTGAAAAAAAAACAGCACCAATCTCGAGAGGCACCTGAAGGCTCACCACCCTGATATTCTTTCAAGGATAAGTTAAACCGGTCTTTGTTTACATTGTATGAATACAGTTTAATTTGAGAATTAGCGAGAAGAATTTTGCACATTTGCACATAACTCCAGACCAATATAGGCTAACTTTATTAGCAATTTATTAGCAATTAGCTAATAGCTAAATAGCTATTAGCTTGCGTGTGTGTTATTACCACAGTTCCTCGTGTGTTTTAACAGCATATAGCATTCCACCGTTTCCCACCACCAAGCCCTTTTGTTGACGCTGCCTCAATTAGAACAAAAATTCTCAAGTATGCCTTCTGGGGAGTTTGGGAGTCTTGCTCTGTTCAGTGTGTGTGCAGCATATCCAGTGGTGTGCGCAACCAGACAAGGATAACAAGTGCCGTGGATACTTTATATTTTGAAATACAGATTACAGCCACGAATCAGAAATGTCTTGAACATGTAACTATCCACTCATTAACATTTTTGTCCACTCTCGTTTTCGTTAACAAAATCTTGTACACATCTCATCAAGTTTTCGTCATAACATAATTAGCTTATTGGCGTCTTGTTTGCGTCATGAGAAAAAGGAAATATTTTCTTTTATCGTCCTTGTTGACGAAAACAACACTGGTCGCTAAATATCTTAAAGAAGCAACACAAAGATCTCTTGGACAGCAGTTTCACTGCAATACAATTGTACCACCAACAGCATAACTCATCGACATCAGCTCAATCAACGATTGGCATTCTCATGGAATTTTGTGCAATACCATTCTCAGAAATAGTTGAAAGTTGTGGCAAAATAACATCTGCTAAATAATAATAGGCGATCACATCACAGCATCAAAAGTGCAAGGATGACGTCTCTGTGACTCCCCACTAATCAAAATCTGTCTGAGTTACGCCGGTCATCACAATTTGTATTAACTTATTCATATAACAGAGATGATATCAGTGTTATTTTTCATTGCAAGGCTTTGTGAAGAGCTCAGCAGATTTGTGATACTGTGACAAACCCTCCACCACTCTCCGTATGAATGTCAATGATCAATTTCATTCCAGAGAAGAGAAATGAGAGGGTGTCTGTCACTAATTGCGCTCTTAAGGTGTTAGGGCGAGCCTGCTGAGTTATTGAGCTTTCTACTGCTTCAGCAGAATCAATGATCAGACCGAGTTCCTGCAGTGTGTCAAGCTGGAGAGAATATGACAGGTGAGAACGAGAGAGAGAATCTTGTCAGATACCTTCTGTAACACATGGTTCTGTTTGTAAATACAATGAAAGTTTAATGGTTGTACTCCCCAGCTCAGTGGTTTATTTTTCAGTGGGCCGGTGTAAGATCATTTCATCCACTGCTAGACGATGACCTCTAATTCGAACTACAGCACTGGGAAAGCAGATGAATAATGCATAAGTCCTGTCTGCTTGTGCTGTCTGCCTGAGACGAATACAATTACGTCCCTCAGGAAAGTTTCCAAAAATGGAGAGATTAGCAAACTGAATTGAAAAAAGAAAGACATACGGTAACTGAGCAGATGTGATTAAATGATATATTCTGGAAATCTTAGCACTGGTTATTACTCGCTAAAGCCCAAGTCTTTCTGCTAGTTTCATGGTCACTGGATTTAGCAGGTCAAAGATGGTGGACAAATTAAAACCAGTGTTGATCAGTTACGAAACACCCTAAACCAGCTACCATCTAAAAGTTAGAAAAACAACGTTTGAAATGATCGTGCTGGACTTTCAGCATCGCAATATGTAATCAGTGACCCTCAGAATCTAGCCTCACACTCTCGAGCTTTACGAAATTACTGCAAGTTACCATCCCACACATGCGCACACTTAAGGCCTCTATACACCGGTCCAAAATTAGAATGTCATGAGTCTTTGGATGGCTGCTCAGCAGGGTGCTCTTTGTCTGGGTCAAGTATGCAATTGCGCTCCCTGCCTGAAAATGGCGTTTTAGGTAAAACAGATTCATTCTGTGTCACATGGGGAAACAGGAAGGAAGAAGACTGTATTTTTGAAAGAATGTGCCACTATCTGGAGCTCAGAGAATTCTAGCATGGTACTAAGTAAATATCAGCAGTCAGTCTCTAGAGACCTCGAGCTCAAAAATGACCCCAGGTCAGTGCATCGAGAATAGGTTTCCATCCAAGCCATACATCACCAAGTGCCAAGAAAACATATAATGGAGTGGTGCACTCTGCCTCCCCTCACCACCTACATTTTTAAACTTATCTGAAATGGAAATTACTTTGATACCCAGTGCATCCCAAACAAAGCATCCGTTTGGAATTAAGTATGAATCTTCTTTTATTTTGATTTCAAATAAAATGTGTGGATTCAAAAACGTTATTAGCTTTGATGTTCTTGGTTTTAAATGAACATTACAAGAGTTATGATACTTTATTTACAAGGTAATTCAAATTAAAATGTGAGAAAAAGCACAATTATCTTTCGATTTCATAGACTCTACATCGGAACTATCAGTGCCATCTAGTGGTGAAAAGAAGGAATAACCCTTCAAGATCTGTGAGATGGCTTGTATTTTTCTGGCACAAAAAAGCACAATATACAAAGTACAGTGTATAAGGTTTAGGACATTTTCGCCTTTTTTATATATTCAATATATATTCAAAAACCATTTCAAATATAGTTTACCCAGCATTGCAATGCTACGTTTGTTCAGTGTGAAACGAAGCTGTGTTTGTTGCTGCAAAACCTTTATTAATTTTTATGCTCAAAAAGTTATTTCTAATTTTACAATGCTTCATTGTATTGTGTATGGACTTCCTGTGATGTATGCTTTACTGTAGTTTGCAAAAAAAGCAACATGCTGGCAAAGACAGTAATCGGTTTGCTAACATTTTTTTTTACAGGGATCTTGAAATTGAACAGCATTTTCTTTTTGCTGCAAAAAAATAAACCATACCATGCTTTTGATTCAAACCACAATGAATCAAATTTAAAGTTTTGGGCTGGCAACAAGAGCTGCGAGTTGATTACAAGGACATTTTTTTACAGTTTAGTGAATGTCTTCAGGTCTCCAGGTCACAGTGGGTACCAGGCAGGGTTAACCCTGGACAGGTCACCAGTCTCATGCAGGGCCACATTCACTTATCATTCACTCCTACAGTGCATGCATTTAGAGAATCTATTTAAATTAACGTGAAGCTTTAAAAACTTCTCACTGAGAGGCAGCAGAACCAATTTCTGTAGTTGCTTTGTTTATTTTTTGAGACTCATGAGACTTTAAACAGATGATGATGATTAAAAAAAAATCTTCCAAACCCGCATGATCCCTTTCTGCGTCACGGGGGTCCAGCTCCCTTTGGGCGAGAGGCAGGGGTACACCGTGGACAGATCGCCTGTCAATCACAGGGCAACACACACATTCACTCACACATTTACACATAAGTGGTACCCCGAGATACGAAAGTAATCCGTTCCAGGGTGACATTCGGATCTCAAACAATTTGTATCTCGAAGCAAGTTTTACATGTAAAACACCTAATCCGTGCTACGGCTCAGATTATAAAAAATGGAAAACCAGAGAAAAATCACGTAACGTTTCTTCAATCCTTAAATCTACACATTGTTAATGTAATAAATGATAATTAAACAGAATAAAACACAAGCAAAATATGTAATATGTACACAAATGTGAAACCTTACCTTGAGAGTGAGGCGATGTGTCGGAGGAGGTGGAACAGATGAAGACATTACGGCACCACGTATGAAAGTTAACTTTCTTGAGATATTTCACGAATTATTGACACCAACACTGTTTCAAGCACAAGCGCAGACAGAGGGAGAGACGCTTCTGAGAACGCGTCACTGGGTTTCTCTAAGTTGCGCTACAGAACAGCACTTTCCACGTTATAAACGTTATTTCTTTTACGACACCTTAACTGTAACATTTGTCATAGTACATTACTAATAATCTATACATAATGTTTTGTTGAGTTGTTGAAGTGTTTTGAAGCACATCAGACCCTTTTTGCACTGGGAGAAAGGAGTGCCAGGAACCCGGAAGAACAGAGTGATGTCATACAAACAAGCCGAAAATACAGCAGAACAGCTTGTAAATGTTCGTATCCCGAAGCAAAAAATTTCCCGCGAGACCTTTCATATCTCGAACATTTCGTAACTTAAAGCAATCGTATCCCATGGAAACCTTCTAACTCAAATGCCGCAGTGCTACCCAATTCGCTCAATCAGGTACAGTGATTTGCAAACCTGCAAATAAGAATGTTAATCCCAGGTTTAGGAATGTGTAGTGTGAAACGTGATTACAGAGAACTTAGGATTCTGTTTATCTGGGGTTTAGGAAAGACCTATAGGTCCCTATGTCGTTATTGTTGAGTAATTATACATGCATCGTATTTTCATTAACATGATGTGCTTTGAGGAATGCTTGGAGGCATATTAAGAATTTGAACTATTTTTTGGCATCCGATAGTTGCAGCATTTCAGTATCTGTGGCAACATATCCCCCGTGACTACACAGGGTTCCCTATACTCTTACTTTTGGGACAAGGTCTATTATCTCAAATCTGAGTGAAAAGCAGAAATTTCAGATTTTTTCATTCCTGGTCTCTCAGTGTTTTCTTCCCTGAAAGACTGTGATTCACGGTCACCAGGCATCTGAGCGATCTTCCAATCGATGAACCTGGCCGTCTGCTGAGATCAAGTATTGTGCATCTTCTGCATTAACATCATTGATCAGCAAACGCCCCTGTGCTGACCATGCCAGAGAAGCTGTTGAAAACACTCTCCCTAGATGCTTCAAAGAGAGACAGCTTGCATAATCCAGCTGTCAATCTGAACACTCTGTCGGGAATATTACTTTGTTTTTGTGAAGACTAAAACAATGCACATTTCAGAAAGTAAAGGAACATTCGGGTAGCTTCCATGTGCCTCTGCAGGAGTGAATAAATTCTGTCATTAGCTCTGCATCGGGCTATTAATTGGCAAGGTCAGCAGCAGCAGATGACATCTGCTTGTCCTGCTAAACACTATCAAACAGATCTGACATGCCCAAGAGAGGAGAGTCGGCCAGGAGAGAAATCCAGGGAGCTGAGACATCTCCGCTGAATCATTGATGTCTTGTCCACGACAAATTCGCAGCTCATCCGACATAGCAGGTGTCTTGCACATTAGGAACAAATGGGCTTCACAGAGGGCATTATCTTACGCCACCTTACACGTGCAGAGCATGATCAGCGATTATGCAATTCAAATAAATAGAATAGAATAAACATGAAAGTACAATAAGCTTAAAAAGGAAATGAAGACGTGAACTACAGCCAGACGTTTAGAATAGTTTCTTGCTGCTCTTCATGGGATTGTTCCATGTAGGCCACAGCCCAGCTGTATTCCCAGAGGGCATAGCAAGCAGATGCAGCAGGAATCAAGTCAGAATCATCTCAGCTCTTCACGAGACATGGAGGGGGCTATTCATGAAATCCATATTTGAACACGTGATTCATTTAACATCTAACGTGTCAGCAGCCTTTGAGATGTATTCTGCTTCACTGGAAGAGGACGGATGTTTTCTTTAACTTTACTTCAAGTAAAAATTTTTGTTTTGTTTTACTAGGTCATTTTCAAGTAGAAATATTAGGAAATTATTGACAGTTAAAGCAGCATTGTTTCCAATTCACTGTATGAACAAATATAAATGATAAAAGGTTGCTCTCTAATCAGGTTTATAAAGGTGCTGATGTATATCACATCTATCACAACAGTTGTCACCATTTAACAACCTCGATCTCCCCCCTCATCTGCCGTACTTCAGATCTATTTGCCTTTTTGAATCCGCTAAATAACTACTGTACTGTAGCAGCGCCAATTAAAAGTATGGCACTCCGCTAGACCTTGAGTCAAATGGTTTGGTCTGCAGCTCTAAAGTGAAGCAATGTCATGCAAATAGGCTATTAGTCAGGATTGAGATACATAAATTAAGCAAAACATACAGGATTTTGGAGTACACAAGTCATCATTCAGCAGGACAATGGCCATAAACACATATTAACACCTGACAAGAGTGAAAAGCTCCCATCTTAGGAGAAATTTGAAAAAAAAAGACAAAAAAGAAAATTGTTACACACTTAAATGGCATATCAAGTTCCTCTTGTGTGCTGCAGAGAGCAATAGAAAAATACTGGCCAAATTGGGTGGGGACAAATTTAAAAATTTGGGGGATTGCAGCCAAAAATCCAATATCAAAAAATCATCAAAAAAAAATTATGTAGTCATTATGGAATATTGTGAGTAGAAATTAATCACCTCCATTAGTTAATGAATTACATCCATTTCTAATTAAGGCTTTAATATAAAAAATGAACACTTTGCAGATACATTTCTACCCTGGAATTTATATGAAAGAAATGGACATAATAAAGTAATATTAACAGTAAAATGCATTAAGCACACAGGAAGGCATTTTAGAAACTTCACCGACTGGTTGCTTTGGCAGTGAAAGAAAGCACGAGTGATAAATCACTTAGCGATTGTACCAACATTCACCTTTCAGAAAGTACGTTTGGGAGAAAGTCACAAGGTATAAATAATAGCTGCTTCAGGTACAGTCTGTACTTTGAGCCACTGACAGGAATTTAATTTCATATTCTGTCCCACTCTACAGAGAGTTACACATCGTCAGAACATTTAGTGAATTCCCTTTATTTTTTATTTATCCTGGCTGCTCTATTACTGTAATTACCTTGCAGGAACAGGGAGGAAACATTCAGAAAACATAGTTTGGACTAGGGGTGTAATAATATATCACCAGTAATATAAAGCCTTGTTGCTTCCAGTCATCTCTGAAACTTCTTTATGATGACTTTGTGTTTTATTTTATATTTACTAGGAAACAAATTTACTTTACTCTCATTACAGGTGAACAAGTGGATCATTATACATCTGAATAAAACAAGCTCTCTTCATCCCTATGTATCCAAGACACGTTAAACGCTCTGACCCCACAAACATCAGTGCTGGCCCCTAGTGGGTGGATGATATTATGATACAAATCAGGCAGTCTTCTTGGCTTTACGGTCTTAAAATATTTTGAAATGACAATGATATGATTTTTTTTTTCAAATGACAGGTTAGATTTATGCATAGTTTCAATTGTTTAAATGAAAAATAATTTGGCTTTTAATTATGTTTCAATTTTTTTTTGTGATCTACATCATGTCATATATTATCCATCCCTTAAAATCATCAATCTGCTCATTATGTTAGTGAAGAAAAGAGTAGATTTACCATAAATTACAATAACCTTAAAGTTTAATACTTTGTATTACAAAATAAACTATAGGCCTCTTATTTGTAAAAGCATTTGCTATTTTATGAATGAAAGAGAGGGTCTGGTGGTATAAATAACCCTGTCGATTGGCATGGACAACAAACCTGGATCTGCTGAGAGGATTTTCAATCGTTGATGATGAAAATTGTGACGAAAATGTTTGTTTATAATAAATGTTTTATTGAAGACTACATCACCAATATGGGCAAAGTGAATGTTAAAAATACTAAATTATTGGTCAGACCATAATTACTCCTCTTACTTTGTTTCTAATTGACCCAAATATAATAAACCATTTTTGAATGGTCCACAAACCATTCAAAAATGCGGCCATTAAACCTTTAATTAAGAAGCCACTCCTAAATCCTAATAAGCTGCCTAGCTTCCGACCAATTTCTAATCTTCCTTTTATGTCTAAGCATACTACATAAAGCAGTGATAGCTCAGTTAAGCTCCTTCCTAAAACATAATGATCTCTACGCAGAGAATTAATCCAGCTATAGACGGGACCACTTCACAGAGGCTGCTTTAGTTAAAATCTTGCATCTGACCATACTCAGTTTGTAAATAATAATGAGAAATCATTGTATACAATAGAAACGAAATATGGAGTGCCTCAAGTATTAGTCTTAGGTCCAATACTTTGCAACATTATTAGCAGACATGGTATGAACTTTCACTGATGATACTGAACTCTACATCTCAAAAAGAACAAACAATACTACTACAATATTGAAGATAGTGTAGCGGGTTGGTGAGAGAGACGCGCGTTTTTATTGAAGTCGATTGAGTTCCACAATAATTAATTTAAAAGTCACCCAGCGCTCGGCAGCAGATGGGGGTGCGCAGGTCAGGCGAGTGAGGGCGAGTCTGGGTAGCACGCTGGGAGTACTTCCTTACCCCACTTAGTCCTTTGGCATGTGGGATTCTGGACCAGAGGTGTTGGTTCTTGTCGTGCTGGTTCCTCTGACAATTTCAAGGCTCTGAGCCAATTGGGTCCATCTCCACTACATTGACACCTACCTGAATGTGGGCAGCCCAACCATGGCACTCTCGTCTGGTAAACGGGCATCTGCAATACCGCAGACCCGGTCGGTAGAGCATCTATGCATGCTCCCTGCGGAGGGAAATAGTCTTCTTGCTGGTACACACTGGAAGAAGCTGTGACTCTTCTCCCTTCAACCGACTCGGTCGTACTTTTTAAGTGCGCGCTCTGACAAGGTATAGCTGGTGACGCTGATTAGCCCTGCACCCCATCACAATAGACTATATCTTTGAAGCCCGTGGAAAGATGACGAAATGACAAATTTTTTTACATCTTACCAGCAAAAAAAAAAACAGAGTGGTACACAGCACTAAGACATTGTTGTTCGAGTTTGAAATTCTGGGTTTGTTCACACCGGAGCCTCCCATTAAAGGGTGGAGGTGAATAAAATAGGCGACATGTAAAACCTTTCACCCATGTGATTAGAATACTTCCATCAGCAGACTCCTGCTACCCAGATTTGCGTACTAAAACTAACCAAGAAAATTCAAAAGGATAAAGTAAACCTCTATTGCATATAGTGTTTTCCCCTTTAAGATACAGTATCTAGACAAGTATTCATTTCTCCTTCTGTGTAATTTTTCCACAAAGTGTGGTAAGCCAGACTGCCCTCAATGGTAAACACACAAACAAGCTCACATATTGAGATTACAGAGCAGCTCACGTTAAATCAGTTTTCAGGCTGCAGTAGCATTAAAACATGAAAAGGAACGCAGCTGGTGCTTCAGATTCATTGCACCGTCACTCCTGTTTTCATCAGCCTGATTTCATAGGAGGGAGGCAATGGCTCCAATGCTAATTACACTGAGTGCTTTGTTGTGCGATCTGCAGTTCTACTCTACACGATGCTCTCTCCCTGCTCTTGACGTTCACATCAATAGCAGTTTGAGAATGATGGATTTTCGCTGCCTGAACACAAGCTGCCTCTAGATTAAAAATTGGGTATGTCTTATGCTCATGAACTGCATGTGGAAGGCCAACCTCACATTCAGCTTTCATTTGTGACCCAGTGTTACTCATTCAGATGAAATCAGCTGTATCCTATGACATGTCATTGCTATTACACTCAAAGGCATTTAGTCATAATGACTAATCCTGCATTAGTTAGATGATGTCCTAGTTAGGTTAAAGGAGGATTCCCTTTGAAATATTTCCCTTGACTTACAGCGCTTAAGGGTCATACATCAGGTTTACTGACAATTACATAAATTCTATTGTGAAACAGATAGGACTGAGAATTACAAAATACAAAACACATATTATACTTATTACTTCCTGTCTGTATCAACAACTCCCAAGACAAACAAGCAGTAGCTAACTAAATTTCTAAAGAACTACATTTCAAACTAAATGTGTGGTGCATGCACTTTAAGACTGAGCAAGCATAAAGTAAATGGAAACACCCAGTTGCTTCACAAACAAAACACAGAATCTGTGTTTTACAGGTTAAACTCTATAAAATGACACTGGACAGTGGTGTAACAATGGTTGCTTTAGGAAGATTTCCAGGAATTGAAATTAAAAGAACAAAGCTTTCTGGGTAATGTATGGTTTTGAGGATTTCCATGTATGAGTGATTTGCTGTATGGAAGAGAAAGCAAACTGTAAAAGGAAAGAACACAGTTCATTTCTGTACAGACAGCAGTGCTAAATGCATGGCTCTCGGGGGAAAGAGACACCATAAAAATGAACTCTGCAAAACCTGGTCTGTCTGTCTCATCAGCATGCAAACAAGTAAACCATGTTGATTTTTACTATTGCTATGCTGCCGTATTGAGAAACTATCAGCATAATAGTAACAGAGTTAAGACTAGTGCTGGGCGATATGGAAAAATCATATATCACGATATGAATTATTTTATATCACGATAACGATATATATCACGATATACCACAATAAAGTACGTTTTCAGTTATTCTCTGAAAAGTTTGACAAAAATATCATTGCATACTTTTTTTTGCAACTTTATTTTGAAGTGACATTTAACTGAACAGATGTGGTGGAGGTAGAGCTACAGTAGCCTTCACATTTTTTAACCACATCATAGTTATTTAAATAGTATTATAAAAATAAACTATTAAAAAAAATGAACCACATTGCAAACATCCTTCTCTACTTGGGCCCGGCATGCGTTATATAAGCGAGGCAACTTGACATTACTGAAGTGCTTACGACTGGGCATAACGTACCTTGGGTCAAGCACTTTGACGAGGTCTCGGAAGCTACCCTTCTCAGCTGCATACACGGGGATCATGCCTTTACAACAGTAATGCAAGATGGCACATGTGATTTCTTTATGGCGCTGGGACATTTTTTCATACGGTGTGCATTTTTTGAAAGACTCTTTAATTTTAGGCTGGCTATATTTTTTCTCGCCACTTGCCCGTGCATATTTGCATACTGACTTTGCCTAACTTTGTGGCGCGGTCACGTGACAAAAGAACGAAATGACCCGGACTTGCTGAAAGACCTAATCTTTCGGAGAGACTCGCAAAAAGACCTAATCTTTTCGGGTTCCGGCTCATGGCCGCTCCGTAATGTTAACCAATGCAGCATGAGCTGGAAAGAAAAAAGACCGAAAGGACCCGGACTCGCTAAAAGAACGAATCTTTTCAGATCCCGGCACTATAGCGGTCACGTGACAAAAGTGCTAAAGAAGCCAGTCCGGACTGAGTGCACGGACTGCACACGTTAACGTCAGAGTGAAGTAATTTTGTGTCGAACAAAAGAGATTTAAATCTAAAGAAGACAGATCAGAGTTTGGGTAAACCAGACTAAAAGACCCAGGTAGGCTTTAGTAATATATTTATATTTTAAATTTAGCTTTATAGTTTTGTCTTATTTGTAGTGTGATTCGCGTTTGTGTATAAAACGCTAGTAGATGTGGAAGCACACACAACATTTATTGATATTTTAGTAAAATGAACGAAATGACTCGAAAAAAGATCCGAGACTCAAAGAACCGAATCCGTAAAATGATCCGAACATCCCATCACTACTAGCGTAAAGCATGTCGCAACAACGTAAAGCGTCCCGTCGCAAAATCACAAGACGGAGTTTCTTTGCGAAAAAGTTTTATTCTTGATTATCACTTCTATAAAGGGTAGAGTATGCATTGCATAGCCACAAGACATTATCATACATAAGTCATAGCCTATTTAATGCAATATTTTCTTTAGTAATTGATAAAATTAGGTTAGAAACGATAGAAGAGAAATAGGACGATAGACACTTTTCTATCGTCCCCACGATATATATCGTCATATCGCCCAGCACTAGCGTGCGCGCAAATCTTTGAAGGTCTAGATCTCTCGATTTTGGATAAATAGCATCATAAAAACCACTTGAATAAGCTAGTTTCCACTTGGGCTCTTCATGGTATATATTTTAAGCAATTTGAAAATTTTGACATTTTCACCAAAAACGACATACTAACTAACCACTTGCGTTTTTTTTTTTTGTCAAAATTTCAATGTTCTTCAAACCTTTTGAAACTTGCAGAACTGGAAAAAGGTGTCCAAACAGAAAGGGAGATGTAGTTTTAGGATCATTATTTGGTCCAAAACCCGAGATGCAGATGTCGTCTTGAGTACCTCATTGCGGCTGCTAAACTAGCGTGCGCGCAAATCTTTGAAGGTCTAGATCTCTAGATTTTGGCTAAATAGCATCATAAAAACCACTTGAATAAGCTAGTTTTCACCTGGGCTCTTCATGGTTTATATTTTAAGCAATTTGAAAATTTTGACATTTTCACCAAAAACGACATACTAACCACTTGCGTTTTTTTTTTTTCGTCAAAATTTCAATGTTCTTCAAACCATTTGAAACTTGCAGAACTGGAAAAAGGTGTCCAAACAGAAAGGGTGATGTAGTTTTAGGATCATTATTTGGTCCAAAACCCGAGATGCAGATGTCATCTTGAGTACCTCATTGCGGCTGCTAAACTAGCGTGCGCGCAAATCTTTGAAGGTCTTGATCTCTAGATTTTGGCTAAATAGCATCATAAAAACCACTTGAATAAGCTAGTTTTCACTTGGGCTCTTCATGGTTTATATTTAAAGCAATTTGAAAATTTTGACATTTTCACCAAAAACGACATACTAACCACTTGCGTTTTTTTTTTTCGTGAAAAATTCAATGTTCCTCAAACCATTTTAAACTTGCAGGGCAGGAAAAAGGATGTCCAGACAGAAAGGGTGATGTAGTTTTAGGATCATTATTTGGTCCAAAACCCGAGATGCAGATGTCGTCTTGAGTACCTCATTGCGGCTGCTAAACTAGCGTGCGCGCAAATCTTTGAAGGTCTAGATCTCTAGATTTTGGCTAAATAGCATCATAAAAACCACTTGAATAAGCTAGTTTTCACTTGGGCTCTTCATGGTTTATATTTTAAGCAATTTGAAAATTTTGACATTTTATAAGAGAGATTTAATATTTTTGGGACAGTTTTAAATTTTTTGTTTTGATGTTTATGTTTAGAATTATGTTTGATGTAATGGATTATTTGATCAAGAAGACAAAGATGAAGGATAGTATTTTAATGCAAATAGCAAAATAACTAAAACCATGGAGCTAAATGGATTACAATTTTATCATATTAAGAATTGAAAGAAAAAAAAATATCATTAAAAAAAATCAAATGTATATTTTTATACATTTCCAAAGCGTTCTGCTCGTTTGCGTTTCTTTGCCTGAAAAAGAAAATAAGATTCTTAAATTTGCATGTAAATATAAAATGATTACCTAAATTAAAAATGGGATATTTGTAACAAAATATGTGATAAACATATCTCAAAATTGTATATACCCAAATTAGTAGTTGGAGCAGCAGTAATAATTCTTAAAATGGTCTCCACATAACCTTTATAAGTATATGTTTATATGTTATGATTGTTATTATGGGTTATTTGCATTTGCCTGAAGTTAGGACAACTGACCTCAGAATCTTCTGCTCCAGCAGTGGACGAGTTGGTGATGATGCCAAATCTCTCTTTCCTCTTCTTGAGCTTTTCATCATCCTCAACCTATAAAAATCCACAAACAAGTCTCATATTAAGCTGCTGCTTTAGAGGCTTTACACACAGTGCAAACATGTTGCTATGATTTTAATGTGAAAAAAAAAATGATTGAACTGCAATGAAAGCACTTTATTCTTTTACAAATAAGAACTGGTGGAATTTTAAAAATTACATTTGAATTTAAACTTGCAACAGAGATGAGGACACAGCTAGGAAAGATTTTACACCAAGTCTCTTTTCAGGTTTATGTACAGAACAAAAAAACAGCATGAAGTTGACACATAAGGATTCCGTTCAAAAAAACAAAACATTTGTTGTCAGGATGAGCAGGTAAACTGAAGAAAGTGCCAAAATCGCTCTGTTCACAAAAATATGTTTTTTTTATCAGGTTGTTGTAGTAATGGCAGTGGAATGAGGAATGTGTTACTCCACTATTGTGACTGACAGCAGGTAACGGAATGTTTGCGTATGTTTACTATTTTATCATTAAATAGAGTTGTAGGAGTTTTTGAACACACAGTACTGAATAATCATTTTAAAAATCTCCATTAATCAATTGTTTGTGTGGACATGGGTTTGAAGCCCAGGAAAAGCAAGAATAATAAATAAACTGTGCAAAAAAAAAAAAAAAATTGTGAACAGATGGAAAACTAATTGGCTACATTTTTCCACCATCATCTTCATAAAGATTAAAGTGGTCACAGAATTAATTTTGAGTGTTAATGATATTTCCTGAAATATCCATAACACTCGAAAAGAACTTCAGATTAGCAACGGAATGCTTCTGAAGAGTCGATAAACAGTGTTTAACATTTAAACAAGTATTACATGAGGTTATTATAAAAATCACACAAAAAAAGTTTACATTTATATGTACTTTTTGACAAAATTCGTCACAAACCAATGGATTTATAAAGTTTGCATCTTTTAAAAATCTTCTCGCCTCATGAACAGAATTCCTAGTGAAGCGTTGTTCTACGTTTAACACCATTTCCATGTAAAACATGTTTTATTTTATATGAATAACTGTTACATGAAAATTAACATTACCATTAGAAAATTGACTAATTACTTTATGGTTGCTATGACAACTATATTTGCTGAAACCCCAAATGTGCTGGGTTCTTAAATAGTAGGTTTAATACCCGGTGAAACCCTGCTTTAGATAAAAGCATCTTTGATAAATGTGAACGCAGCTGTACAAACATAACGAAAAATGAAACGCATACCTTTTTAGAAACCGAAGAGACGTTCATGCCGAAGCGCTCCGCCCTCTTCTTCAACACCTCCACACTGACCTGCGAGAGATCCACCGGGTTAACTGTGCACAGATTTAAACAAAGCTATTCTCCATTTAAAAATTACTGCTTTACTCACATTTGATGCCACTGCAGCTCCTGAAAATACACAAACATCAATTAGCAGAATGGAAATAGAAGAGCTTTCACTGTGATCAAAGCCCATACGAGTTTGAGGAAGTCACGAGCTCAGATTCGAGGATTGGTACAATTTATAAAATAGTAATAATTTGATTTACATCACTGTTTCTTTCTAGAGCTGTTTGCTGTCGATGGGGAAGGACTTTAGTGAATATAAGAACATAACAACGATCATCACTTCCTCCAGCCAGGAGTCTGCCAACAGGAATCTGAACAGAATCTTCTGGGCTGAGAAGAAGAGTTTGGAGGACCTGGACACGAGTCTAGATTGAGGGATTCATCGATGCACATCCTGATAGAGAGCTAGCCATCTATCCTGATGGAGCACGGGAGGAACGGCCGACAATAGGCACCAAGCGTGTTGTATATCTAACAAAATATGACGTTTTCAAAGCATTTGTGTATGTTTGAACAAAAGAACAGAGATGGTGGTGATTTGGGATTGTCTGTAGAAATTAATTCATTGTATGCAGCAAATCTCCATTCAATTTTTTTTTCAAATAAAAAAGCTGATTAAAAATTAATACATGAACAATTTCAACAATAAACATTTTCCATGTTTAACCAAATGACAAATCAAGCAAACTCACCTTTAGAAGGTTCTGTTCCTGTCGTCCCAAACCTATTAAAACAAGAGTTTGTTATAATTCAGATATGTCTAAAGTTTAACCAGAAACACATCGTAGTGGCGTCCAGGATGAAATACAAGTCTATGAATGTAACATTTATTTATTTACAAAGCACCTGCAGCCAAATTCAATTTGAAACGTACACGAAAATAACTTTATGTTCACAAACATACTTCTGAGAGACACAGCTCACTAATGTGAACAAAAGTAGTATAAAACAAACCCAACAAATGTATTTTCTAATATCTGGAGAAAAAAAGAAGTGTGAGCAGCTGTAAAAACCTGATTTTACTAATTAATAATAATAATTCATATTTTACCCAAACATAACACATATTATACAAAAACTGCCTAAATTGGATTACATTTTAACTTAAAAGCAAAAGTTGAAAAGGTGTTTTCTTAGAGGTTGAAGAGTGACTAAAGCTAGCTTTAAGTGTGTCGCGTCTGAAACGAACCTCGCTGCTCGAGCGGCTTTTTTGTTGTCAGCGTTCAGTGGAACATTGAAGCGTTCTGCTCTCTTCTGAAGCCTCTGCAAAATAATAGAAGAGAAAGCTTTGTATGACTGCACAGCTACGGTAAATCACACGCGGCTCATCTGCTTGAGCGAATGCTGCGTGACTGAATACTTTTAGCAGCACTGCATGAAAGAAACCCCAGGAACAGGGAAGAGGTCAGATGATTACCTCTCCGGAGGCAGCCGCAGGGTTCAGCTTCACCAGCTTCTTCTCAGGTTCCCTGCGTTCAGAACAACAATCAAAATCTGTGGTTGAGCTCATAATGGATGCATCCGGAAACAATGAAACCGAATATTGTAGAATAGAGGCACTTCCTGTGGAGAAGCTCGGGTTTGTAGAGCGTTCAACAAAGATTCAAGAGGTTTTGGTGTGAACGCATCTCAAACTTGATTCGACAGGAAGTGCAAACAATAATAATTTTAACATTACAATCTACAAAAACCGCAGCAGTAAATGATCAGAACACCTACGTCTCATCTGAAGCGAACTCTTCCTTGTGGTCAGCGTTCTCGTCTTTAGATGAAGTCTCCTAAACACACGAGAACATCATTTCAGCAAACGCTTCACCGCAAAAAAAAAAGCCTATTACAACCTTAATCTGAAGAGACGGAACCATTTAAAATGGCATTTCTAATACAAAAACATTTCTACAAACCTCGCCGTATCCTCCCAGAACCTCCTCTTCATTTACTTCTTCTGAAACACAAAAATCAACACGTTTCCTGAACAAAGAACGGTACGACTCAGACTGCAGCTTGGAGATGTAGAGACCGTTAATCCATCCAACAACAAAAAATAAATCTAAGTTACAAAGCAATAGCGTAAGCTGCAGAGATAGAGACGCTGAGGGGGTTGGGACCATAGCCGTCTATGGGACGACCCGCGAGGGAAGGAGTAAGAACTGGTCATGACCATAAATGGACGGTCAAGAGTTACAAGAGTTTTCAAAGAGTTCACGACTTCAAATTATACTTTTCCGAGATATTTGTGAGAAGTAACAAAGTAAGTAAATAAAAACCAGCACCATCAACACTCTACAGACACTAGGACCAGGAGAGTCTCTGCGTTTGGGATTCCAGAGCTGAGGGGGCGCTTGAAGGAAGGATGCTATTGAAAAAAATATCCAATTAAAAGAAAAGTAATTGATTACATACACTCTCTATTAAATATACTTCCACATAAGATGTTAAGAGTGCAAACAAACCACAGAGGAGGAGCCTTCTGACCAAGTTTTAAGTGATTACAATTCTCTGATTTGATTCGCTGAACCTGATTGATTAATGCATTCAATCAAACCTTGTGTTCGGTCTTGGTTCAATAGGTGACATGCAACAATTTCGATTTGTTTAAAAAAAAAACCAGTCTAGTCCTCGCCTTGTTGCTATTTTTTTTTTTTGCCCTCTGTGATACTTAACTTTGACAGGTTCTACTTAAAGCAAGTGAAAAAGTGATTACGGTGAACAAAAAGCTCAAATAACAATAACATGATGAATACTTTAACCCAATGCGCCGCACCCCTCTCTGGCAACTTCATTCACCGTGTGTTCAAGAGATGTCCAGCGCTAAATGTAGCACATCCCATAACAGAAGAAAACAATTATTTCAGACAAAAGTACCGTGTTCTTCCAGGTAAGCCTGCAGCCGGGCGATCAGCTCGCCTTTGGTTCCTTTGGCGTCCAGACCACGAGCGGTACATTCTTGTTTGAGCTCAGCAAGCTGAAAGATCCACAGACATCAGGTTTAGTTACATAAAAATACCTAAACTCTTTCTTAAAAACCTTGCATTGTTTAAAACGAGTGGACATGGCAACCCAGGAGAGGACACTGGTGCAGGGGAAGACTCTTTAAAAGGAGACTTTTTAAAGAGTTGCGTTTGTAAGCTTAAAATCCCCTGTGACGCGCTCTCAGAAACTCTCTCTCTCCGTCTCCGCTCATGCTTCAAACTGTGTTTGTGTCAGTAATTCCTGAAATATACCTCAAGAAAGTTAACTTTAACTTATGGACGTAATGTTTTCTGCATCCGTTCCTCCTCCTCCAACACGTCGCTTCACTCAAGGAAAGGTTTCACATTTGTGTACGTATTTGCTTGTGTTTTATTATCATTTATTACATTAACAATGTTTATATTACAAAATGTTCGAGAACCGAACGGGACCCTGGAACGGATTATATTCGTATCTCGGGGTACCACTGTGTTTTAATTATTTTTAATATATAGTTATACTAATTTCATTAGGAGAACAAAATGTTTGAAACCTAATGTGACCTTTTTGTAAAATATGTTTTAATTTAAACTATCTGTGCCTTACATAATTTTATTTGACTAATTAATACAGGAAGTATTTTCAGTACAGAGTTTAGTTCCTTAACTAAAGGAACTAAAGTTTTTTTGTTCTCTGCAACTTGGCATTTAAGAACCAAGGACTCAAAAGAAAAGTCTTTCTTTCTAAAATGCACTATATTTAGTTTATTTATCTGCAACATTGTGTTGTTTGATTACAGTTTTGCTTTTGAACAAGAAATGTTCTCAAAAAGACATGCAACGTTTCTTTATTTCTAAAAAAATAACAAAAAAATTAGCAAGAGGCTGCGATGTAAATTGCATTATGGATTTTAGGTCATATCGCCCATCCCTATGCACATGCTAAATCTACTATGAAAATTATGACAATGCAAATCATAATAACTTTTATTTTTAAGAGCATCACAAATTTAGTTTGTCAGCATTTTTAATAACAGTAATTGCATGCTTCCATACATTACATTAATGTTCTGTACAATCATTTAAAGACAATTTAGAATTTGTGGTAAATTTATTTATTTTGCTTTTTTTTTGTGAATCATGTTTTGATCACAAATAGTGTGTGTTACAACACTTCCATATTTTAGAAATCTGAGAAATTCAGAAAAAATAGATGGTAGCTGAGTTAGAAGGAACAGCGCGAAGGATTTAACAGTCCAAACATAAACCTGCATTAATTCCAAAAACGTTTTCGGTGGAAACGCAATTTAACCAAAGTTGCTCTGAAAAATTGCAGTAACCAGAACAAAATTAAAGCGGGTTTTAGATGATAGTTAATCTCCTGTGTTCGTGTATGCATGTACTTTTTAACAAAGCTAAACGCGACACTGGGAGTTTGGGGCTGGTTTGTAACCACCAGGACTCGTAAGAATGGTTTACTAGTGAGGAAAATATTTAGGAAGCTATTTAAGGAGTTCGAATGTTCAAAACATGTTTATAAGTCTAGAAGTAAACAAGAGTCTACTAACACTTTGAATAAATTACTCAGATTTAAGTAACAAAAGAGTAAACCGATTACAAGTTACCATTGCGTTTCACTCGTTTTAGCCCAAAGAACGCAACCAAAGATCCTGGAGGTCGCAAGTAACTTAAGTTAAGTGTGAACATTAAACACACAAACGTTAATTTTCTTTAACAAAGAACAATTCGGGTACGTTAACTAGAATATAACCATTATTCTAACAATGTTACCTTCAGTTTGTGGAGCTCCACGACTTCCGCCATTTTCTTGAGGTGGATTGTATTTTGAAATCCGACAACTTCCGGTTTAAGAACGTGTCTATTGAAGTTTCGTTGCAGCGACACTTAGCGGTGTGGGGAAAACAGCTAACAATAACGTTCAATACTACTTTTTCCTGAAGTATTTTACTTACTATTATTCAGGGTTTATACTATTATTTGTTGACAAAGAAAGTTGTCGCATTCAAAATGGTAAAAAAACTCTTTGTCGAATGCATCTGTATATTATTTGGATTTGATTCGTGGAAAGAAAGAATTTGATTCAGAAAAGTAACATAAAACTACTCTCCTATATCTTGAATATATTTTTATATCAGCTTACCTTATAAGAATTATGATTTTATCCGCAGTTGGAGCTAATAAGTGAATTTGTTTCAAGAGCTCAATTTTTTTAAACACAGACATTTTAACGCTACCCCCCCCCCCACATGCGCCACTGGTTGTACGTCTACACCTCCGCCATCTTATCTGGGGCAAAGTTTCCATTTCATCCATTTATTCTTATCCCCTAAACGTAGAAATGTCGGGTATTTCCAATAGAACATTGGAACGGGGGAACGATAGAAAAAAAGAAACACAAAAAAGATAGTTCAGAAGAAGTTGCATGTCTCAGGTTATTCCATTAAGTCAAAGTTCTCAAGGGATAGGATGCTCAAAATTGTTTTAGTGTCTATAATTATAATAATGATATGAAAACTTCAGGATTATTCACTTCTCATGATTTACCTATTAAATCATGAGAATTTAGCTAAATTTAGACAGTTGAAAAATTAATTAAAGTGGAATCAGATAAATAATTAAATACATACATGTGTTATTAGATGTGTAATTAAAAAAATGAAAAACAAATGCATCCATTTAATTATTTATTTGAGTCCACTTTTAATTAATGGTACATTCATTTAATAATTATGGCACTTCTCGTGCTCCATAATAATCGAACCATGTTGTATCTAGCGTTTTTAATGTCTGTGGTAAAAAGCCACAGTAAGCGGAAGGCTTTTATACGTTTGCTCAGTTTCATTGGTTAAAACAAATCGGCTTTCCAATTGGTCTATTCACACGTCAGTAGGGCAGATCATTGTCTTTCTTCCAGTTTATTGGTTTATACGATATGAGGGCGGAGCCTATTTAACGCTTTGTTGCGAGGGCGTGTTGTTTGAAACGCGGGAATTGGCGGTGTTGATTTTAAGTTGTGACGTGACTTCACTTGAGCTTGTTTTTACATATCAAATATACAATTTTAATGTCCTTTATCACAGGCATCCACCTAATAGACCTATCTTTATATAGTGGCGATTTTAAGAAGAGATAAAGCCCCGCTTTTCCTTGTAAAAAGGGGGTATTAGACATGGAATCATTTCAGAAAGTTGAGAAGATCGGAGAAGGAACGTACGGAGTGGTTTACAAAGCCAAAAACAAGATCACCGGAGAAACCGTGGCGCTCAAGAAAATACGATTAGACACGTAAGTGACTGGATTTACCCTCCGCCATTATTTAATAGTTGCCAAAGAGTTTCGAGCTGAAACTAATTGAACAACGACACACACACTGTACGTTAACGTTACCCGAACTGTAACCGCCGCTTTGTTTAACGTTACCGTTACAAACAATTCAGAACATTTTCGTTATTTTTTACTTTGAAGGCAGGTTATAAATCGAGGGTATTTTTATTAACTTTCACTCAGAAGTAAATGTATACTTTGACTTAAAAAAATATTTAGAAAAATGTTAGTAGTTGACGTTTATTTACATAACATTTAAAAATTTCTTCACAAATTTTCAACGTATTTTAACTTCATAATATTGTATTTGCATTAATGGTCTTCTAAGTCAATATTTAATGCAAATACATCATATATACAAATATTTATTTTTATACAATATTTATAATAACAAAACAAAATGTTATGTAGTAATAAAATGTTTCTACTTTAAAGCACATTCAGTATGCATTGTTCTTTTTTCAAAGGAATAAAGACATATTTTATATTTAAAAATATAAGTTACTGTTATGTGTTTGACATGTTACATTTGGATTCAGGGAGACCGAAGGCGTTCCCAGCACTGCCATTCGAGAGATCTCTCTGCTAAAAGAGCTCAGTCACCCCAACATCGTCAAGTAAGAGCCCTGATTTCCTTTCAGATACTTATAATTAAAAGTGTGAACAAGAGAAACTCAGATTTTTCTCCCTCCGATAGGTTGCGTGATGTGATACACACTGAGAATAAACTTTACTTGGTGTTTGAGTTTCTTCATCAAGACCTCAAGAGGTTTATGGACTCGTCGTCTGTCACCGGGATATCCTTGCCTCTCGTGAAAGTGAGTTTATGGTTTTGTGGCAGGACAGAATGAAATAAAAATTAGATCAGAGCATTAGATGGCACTTAAGGGAACAATAGAGACACTCTTTACCACACGGAGGAGCTTCTCAGCGTTGTTTGTCAAGCACTTACACACCAATGAATATTGTAATTTTAATTGTTGCCTGGCAAACAAACCATGGATAGTAGCAGCAGCAGCTCCATATCTTCCTCTACTTTTGTATGCACCAGATCGTCTTGACAATGTATCTAACTGTGTTTAGGATTATTGCTTCAAATCAATAACAGAACCTACATTAGAGCTGTTTTACAAGTAAACGTTCCGTTGAAATCGTTGGGGCTCCATCAACACATTGCAGCAATGCTCACAGTCAGTCATTTTCAGACTATACGTCTACCCTAACCCTGCAACATAAAGAACAATGCAACTAACGTAAACATTTGTACTGGCCAACAGTGATCCGTGCAGAGTCCCAGTTAAACAGACTTGTCCAAACAGCAGTCTTCATCAAAAACACGTGCAACGCCAGACAGATCACAAACAGCTCGGTGCTCGTCTGCGATTTGCCGCCCTGCTTCAAATGCTCTAATGAAACCAAGCGTGTTTGTGTTCTTCTGATTGTTTCTCTCTGGCTGTGCTCAGAGTTACCTGTTCCAGCTGCTCCAGGGTCTGGCCTTCTGTCACTCACATCGGGTTCTTCATCGGGACCTCAAACCCCAGAATCTCCTCATCAACGCTCAGGGCGAGATCAAACTGGCTGACTTTGGTCTGGCCCGGGCGTTCGGTGTACCTGTGCGGACTTACACACACGAGGTGAGAGACGGGTCCACACCCGAGTTCCTAGAACCGTCTCGATGACGTCTGCAGTGCTGGTGTTGTCTCCCTGCAGGTCGTCACGCTGTGGTACAGAGCTCCGGAGATTCTCCTGGGGTGTAAATATTACTCTACAGCCGTCGACATCTGGAGTTTGGGATGCATCTTTGCTGAAATGGTACGTTTTATTTGCAGTTTGTTACTAATTTCAGAAAGTTTCCTACTAGTTATCATTTTCCACCTGTTGAAGAAACGAAGTGTAACGGACTCTCGTCGTAGAAATGAAAACACTTTAGTGAATAATTTTCTTCCTGAACAATCCCAGATCACTCGGAGGGCCTTGTTTCCTGGCGACTCTGAGATAGATCAGCTCTTCCGAATATTCCGGACACTGGGCACCCCGGATGAGTCCTTGTGGCCTGGAGTCACGTCCATGCCTGACTACAAACCCTCCTTCCCCAAATGGGCTCGACAAGATCTTTCTAAAGTGGTTCCACCCCTGGAAGACGACGGCAGAGATCTTCTCGGGGTAAGAACTCAAACGTCATGTTTACACAAAGTCTATTAGAGTTTATCAGGAAATGTTCATTTCTAATTGTTGTTTCCCTTTTCCATCCACAGCAAATGCTGACCTACGATCCCAACAAGAGGGTCTCCGCTAAGAACGCTCTCGTGCACCGTTTTTTCCGTGATGTCACGATGCCGGTGCCCCCTTTGCGCCTCTAAAAACAATCTGTGATGAGCACTTTGCGAACGGACAGACCAAAACGTTCAGACTAACATTTCCCGACTGTTTCATAACCCAGCACGTATTTCCTGAGGACTGTCTAAGTTTCAAGCGGACGTGTGAAACGTTTCTGTACGACTCCAGAAACGTCATTTTCAGTCTCGAAAGGAAACGCTCAAGTACATCACACTCTGCTTTTGCTGCTTGATTCTAAGATGATATTTGATTTTAAACTTGATTTATTTTAATGTTTTCTTAAAACAATCTTTTGAAGTTGTTAATTAAAGTCAAGTTGAATTTTGTTTGTGTTCCGTTCCGTTCGCTGCTTTAGCAAATGCTCCAGATCTGGTGCTAGCTTAGCAAACATTATTGAGATAACAACCAGTGACCAGCAATTATTTATATTGTCAAATATACAAATATGTTTTTTTATGATCATATCCTTTTTTTTTTTTTCAATAAGGGAGCACAAACTGCAAGAGTGCACATACATATTTACAGAAGAGGATGTATTTTGAGGGACTGCAAACTTCGAGAGAATGAAAAAAAACCTGTCAATTTCTATGTAGAAATTTGGCAAGATCACTTTTGCAAAGGAACAAGTTTTTGGTGCAAAACAAAATGTTTTGGAATTGAAGGGAATGCCAACTTTGCCACGACGGACCACGATTTTTGAGAGAAGGCAAAGTTTGAAAGAGCCCTCAAATGTTTTGCGAGAGAACTTAAACGTGTTTAATGAGTAACACTTCAGCAAAAGAACAGGAAAACACGTTTTTCGCAAACGGAATGCAAACATGTTTTGTGAGGAAACGCATATTTTCCAGGAGAATCTTATTAAAATAAAAGGAACAGAAAGAACACAAATATGTTCCTCATGCGAACATGTTTATTTTTAAAATGTTCAAAGATTGGTCTCAGAGAGAAGACAAGCTTCTGCTTCTGCTGAGCAAGAATTCCCGATAAATGCAAAGGAGAAACATGTCACTTCCTGTTGGAGCCAAGCATCTCTGTCACATCCAAGACTCAAACTTAGAACGTTATCTACTACTAACCGGTGTGCATCCAAGGTGCTCAATGTACGGAGCATGTCTTTCTCTCGATGCAGTGTTTTGGAGAGTTACACGACAAACAGAGTGTCTCTTGTTCAACGTAAGCTGCTCTCGGAGAAGTTGCATTTTTAGCACAAGCTAAACAGCCCCAGTTTTACATGGACACCAAAGATTTGACACCGAATATTGAAAAATGCTTCAGAAAGTCCATGTGCCCATCTGAAGGGTGTTTCCCTGCTCTCCGAGTCTCATTTGTCACTTTTGGTTCTCGGTTCAGTTGACTTCACAATAACGGCGGTAGAATGTCAACAGGTCGACTACAGATTGGGTTCAGTCGGGTTACGGTGAAAACATTTACTGAACTGGCAACAAACTCTGTTTGAGGCTCCAGTGCAAAAACTCACGGCCGTGTCACTCTCATCACACCTTTACAACATGCTCTGGGGAGATAATAATTCAGACATTATGGGTTTTGTGCATCACTGTTCTCTAGAGAGCACAAACTCATTTTCCCATACATCAAGTCTGGCGTCAATACACTAATAGATCAATATTTCAATCAATAAGTGTTTGTGGAGCAGTTTAAATACATTGAACTTAGCAAACCACTTCTAAATATTCATCTGTTGCAACAATTCAGAAACTCATCTGAACATGACAACACAGCAAACTTTATGCAACACTTATCTCATAAACGGATTGTTAAAAGGATGTATAGGGGGCGCTGATGAGCACACTTCAGAATGTGAAAATTATAGATCAGATATTACACTTGTCCGCAACAAGTACTTAAGGAAATGCTACAGTAATTTCGTCTAGTAAAGATTATTTGAAAACCACCTAATAAATCAAATATATTTGTAAAAATCTTAAACTTTGACAGCAGACGATCTGGAACAAATTTTATGGGAATTAGATGAGCGGTCTGGGGAAAGAAAAAAAAAGTGCAACTAGTGGCCAGTGGAGGAACTGCAGTTCAGCCACTCATTATTAATCATTTGTGGAGAAGTGTGCTGGTGCTGCTGGGGTGTACCTAATAAAGTGGTCAAAGATTGTACAGCCATTTGTTTGAATTCGTCTTTTACAGCGTTTCCCTGTGTTTTCCCCTGTCTGCTTCAGACGCTGACAGCTCCATGTGAAGAAACTGCCCACACGGCTGCGTCTTGTGCCACAGACACGTTCAGATGCAGTAATTATAGAAAGGAATGAGCTTCAAAGCAGCATTTACAGTCACAGACTCTCAAATATAGGACCGGAGGGGAAAGAGATCCAGCGAAATATTTGTTCAGAAGCTGCCATCTGTGCCGGGAAGCTTGCGGTTCTGTAGAAAGTGTACTAAAATGCACGTCGACCCTGTTTGGAGTCAACTGAAACACTCGCTGTCTGCTTTTAGACGTGCAGCTGTTTTATGGAGTGAATTAAAAGGGTTTTGATCATTCGCTCCCGGTTCGACGGGGTGGAACCCTTTACGAGTTTCTGAAAGTGTTTAAAATAAATACGCCCAGCATTCTTTAAATACAGAAACAGTTTGTTGTAATGAGTACAACTTCCTTTTTAAAACTGGCCAGCATTCGCCCTCCTGCCATCGAAGCTTCGAGTTTGATATCTACATAGTTTCAGACGAAATTAAGAGAACAGACTGCTGGGAAATGATGCTCAGTGCTTCTGATCGTGTTTAAGCAGCAGAGAAAATCTTTCAGGCCTATTGGAATTGACGAAGGTTGAAGACATTATTTAATCTCTAGATAACAACATAAAAACGAGGGGCAGAAAGTGACAGAGAGAGAACATAGAGGCAACTAACCTTGCAAGGGAAATAAATTTGGTTAAGGACCTACTGGCACCCTTAGCAGCCTTTATTTATATTTAATTTTCTTTTATTTAAACTCTAACCTAGGAGAAAAACGAAAATGATGTCAAAACATTCCCTTGGAAAATATTAGAAAAAATGTGATCAAACAGCGGAGCTACAAATTTGGTTTTAAACTGAAAACCCTTTTTAAAAAGCGAACTTTTAGATTTGATTAAAACAATAGAAGCAAACAATGAACTCTTGCAAAGTTCCTGACTTCCCCATCCCTAGTTCCCCTAACAGCAAGCGATCTTGAGGAGGCGGAGCTCACCAGTGCAGGAAGGTGCATAAAAACAAGGATTTTGTGCATAAAACCATTTAAAAAGGGTCTTCTCTCTGTGCAGATCCACGAGGAGTGACGGTTAAGGGGTTGCACATCAGGTAACTCCTGGTCGTCTTGGATTCGATAAAATAGAGTAAAAAGGTCTGGCGTGACCGTGGCTCATGTGAGCACCGAGGGGTTAACAAACATCGTGTTGCATTAGAAGTTCACAGAGTAAAAGTTTGGTTAATTGCACCTCATCCATCGGACGCGCTTGCTGAGAGGATACCCTGACTCCACCATGAACTGCTCGTTCACTCGCCAGTACTTGTCTCCTTTGAAGAAATACATCTTCCCATTGGTCCACGTGAAAGCCGCATCGGGGTTCGACGGGATGCCGGAAAACAGTCGAGAAAACGGTTTGGGATAAATGCTGAGGTCATTGTAAACCAACTCATCCCACTGCCAGTATCCGGAGCCCTGAACCAGTGACAAAGATCAGGAACTGGAGGCTCAAGTGCAGGAAAACAGTGACTTGTTCTACTTTACCTTGAAAAAGAACATTTTTTTGTTCTTCTCGTAGTAGAGAGCAGCATCGATGTTCGCCGGGATCCTTTTCAGAGCTTTGGGGTATCGATAGTCCAGACGATAGTTTGTGTATCTCCAGACCTTTTCACCTGGGAGGAGAGAGGAGGGGCTTCTGTTATTTCCCAGAGGACCTGTCCTGACGTCCTGCCCTGCCTTCGACCCAACGCCCCACCTCACTGGGGACCAGTCCTGACACCCTACCCTTCAAACCAACAACCCACCTCTGCCCCGCCCACACAAAACATTGAGATGTTTGTATAATTGTGAACAACAAAAGAGAATTTAAATAAAAATAAATGAAACAAACCTTTCAAACACATATTACTAAGTACCTTTAAAGAAGTACGTCTTGTTGGTTCTTGGGGAGTGTACAGCTGCGTTCAGGTTTCCCGGCAAGCCCTTCCACAGCAGACTGATCTTCACCGGAGAACTATAACCCGTCTCCGTCACCGTCCACACATAGTCCCCACTGAACGCATACGTCTTTCTCCAGGGACCTGACAAGCAAACGGTCATCTGGAGACCCTCAATGTGCCGTTTCACACCAAACACTGAACAATCCACTGACTTTAGCTTCTGTTGCTGTGCCTTTAAATGCAAATGAGCTGCTACACCCTGTAGAAGTGGGAGGAGCCCTAAATGTTCAGGGAACCTCCGCCATGCTTCACTGTTATCTGCAGACACTGCTTTCTGCTGCTTCAGCTCTTCCATAAAGATCACTTCTGGGTGCCACTGGATTTTCTATCTAGACGTTCTGAGCGGATTGCTCTGTTTTTGAACGATGACCAGCTTTAAGTGTATGATTCATTATTTGATGCTGCTTTGTGGGGGAAAGGTTCTTGTAATCGGTGTAAAAAGCTCTAAAGTTGAAAAAGTGTTGCCACCATCTTAATTTTAAAAGCAGGAACAAAACAAAAAAAGTCGGATCAATGTTTTGTCCGTACAGTCCTCTCACCTAGGATGATAGCATCGAGGTTAGCGCTGCATGGATCCAAACCAACCCCTCTGGGGGGCATCAGCGTGGGGTAGGTCTCATCATAGAGATCATCGTCTGCGGATGCACCAGTGATCCTCTTTCCTACAATCACACGTCTGGAGTTTCATCTTTTCCTCTTTTTCACAGTTCGATTCAAAAGCACAACAATCTCACCGTATATGGCTTGGATTCCTCTAATGTCATCGATGTGGAGTTTGAAGTTTGCCTGGTACCCGGTGTAGTGCGCTGCCATCAGAGCGCTGCTGTACTGCGAGTGCCCCAAACCCAGAGCGTGACCGATCTCATGAGCCGCCACGATGCGCAGATTCGATCCATAATACTTCCCTTCAGTCCAGAACTCATCCTCATCGAAGTGGACGATCCCTGAAGGAGGGGCTTCGGCGTGGGCGAGAACATGGCCTGAAGATTCACCGGTTGAACATTAGAACATGAATCTAAAGATTTCAATTACAAACCAAGTGGATTTTCTAAAGCTCGTCACTAGACCATGATTTAAAGATCCCTCTCTTACCAGGACCATCAAACGGCGAGGGACAGCCGTCGCGTTTGTGGAACGAGATCCTGATGTCTGGGGTCCCGTAGCTGAGCTCGGTGAAGCTGAGCGGAGTGACATCACTCCAGTATTTAAAGGCAGAGCGGATGGCCGTCTGAGTCGCACTCTTGCCCATGTCTGGAGTGAAGTTGTAAATTCGGTACGTCAAGCTCTTCTTACGCCAATATCCTGGAAAACAATGAAACATATAACGAGTTTAAACTGTCGCACTGTGCTCTCCTGTGTCTCAGCTGTCCGCCATTGAGCCATTCAAAGAGAATGCTACATTTGAGCTTCACCAATTAATCCAGTTTAATACATTTACTAGAAGCAACTCCTCAATGTTTGTTCTGGACATCGAGACTCAAACAGGATGAAAATTATCCGAAAGTCGGTACCCACCACCGAATCGTCTGTATTTGAAGGACTTCTGGTTGAAGGGGTCCTCGACTCCACATCGTGGTTCCCTCATTTTAAAGAGAGTGGCTCCATCCAGATCCCCTGTGACCTCCAGCCCAGACACCCTCTGGAAGAGACTGTTAGGATAGGAGTTCAGACGAGAACCAATGTAGAAATTACATCTTTCACGAGTCAAATCTTTCCGCGATACAAATCTATTTACTTATACTTATTGTGCTAACTTTGGTCACATTAAGGAAGAAAAAAAAGAGAGCATAGTTCTGAATAGAAAAAATTAAAATGCTAATTAGATTCAATCACCTATGCTACACTGATCCGATAGTCCTAGACAATGGCTGAATAGATTCCAAAGCAGTAACGGTAAATAGTGTTGGAGAGATCCTTTAAGTCTTGCATGAATCCTCTGTTTAACGTCTGACTTGCGCCTTGGCTCTACAGAAACATAATTACAGACTTTAGCTACAAATACAGCACTTGGGACTCAAAAAAGATGGAGTTCCCTGTCAGCCGCAAAAAGGAACACGTAAAACCAAAAAAAACCTGCAGAGGACTGAGCAGTGCGCCACTAACACTTTGGGAGTTACACAATGAAAGAATGTTACAATACAAAAAAATAAATAAAAAAACAACTCAAACGGTGCACCAACTCTGAAAACACTTAACTGTGTAATGCTAATAATACACATATCAGCATTACTCACCTCAGAGCGACCGTCATCGCCCACTCACTGGAGTCTCTCTGATCGTCAGGGTTCAGAGGGGTGTCGAGGTAGCCAAACCGCCTCAGGAAGGTCTGGCAAATATGGAGCAACATGTTCAGTCCATTAATCAATAAATCACTGCATCGTGAGTCAAATGCCGCAGGTACAAAATTCAACTGAACCATCAAAGAGTTTGCATTTTGGTTTTGAGTAACTATGCTTTTAACATGTGACACATTCAAATAAAAAAAGCAATCCCATAATAACAACAACTACTAATCAGTTATAAACTGAGAAAGAAAACATACAGTACCTGTTAATAACAATCGGAACCCAGTTGATGTGATTCCTTTTTTTGTATTACATGAAAGTCTCAAAGATTACAATTCTCTCAGAATAACCAGTGATAAAATACTTTATCAAATATTTTGCCATACCAACCAACTAAATAAAAATGGTGCTTGACAAACACAATTCTGGTTGTCCCTGTGTCACATATTTAAAATATATATGAAAAATATTAAAACATAAAATATATTTAAAAGTTGTTTCTCTGCAAATATGCCACAAAAGGTGTCAAGATTTCTTCATTCACTTGTCATTTGGGGTCAAAAAAATATTGGTAATTTATGAAAGAAAAAAAAAAAATCAATAGAGCACAAGGTATCTGCACAGTTCTCATGTAATTTCTCTCAGTTGTCACTAGGTTTAAAAGAATTTATAGAAAATTTCTTGAAAGTTTCAAGGACCCTTTGCAGAAGGATTTTGAAAAATAAACAAAAACGTAATAGTTTAAATGTTAAATATCAATGTAGTCATATTTAGACTGCCTGATAAAGTGAGTTAGATAAAAAAAAATGGAATCCATATTCTCTTCATACAAAAATGTAAAAAAAAAAAATAAAAATGGGGGGGGGTGATATTTTCTTGCTTATTTCGAACATTCACACATAAATGAACACATTAGTTCACATTTAGTTTCTTTATTGGTACAAATTTCCTTTGCAAAAATAACCCAATCAACAAATTCGAGTAGCAGAGCATTTACTAAAAGAGAAAACATGCTTATACCCATGTGCTGCATGTTTTTCAATAGACATCTAGTTGTAAACTGATTAGTTTAGAAATATTTATCTTGTTTTAAAAAGGAGGCTAGCAAGAAAGGGACCTTTCAGAACCTAAACAATAGGTTTACAAATCCATTCAAATATGAAATACACTTTGTACGGAGCAAAAGATTATATAGAGAATGCATTTGTTCAAGAAAGTATTAGGTGATGCACTTCTAAAAAAATAAGCATGACTTTACAATTGAGAATGAGACAAAGTAGCTCATAAAAGTTGAACCTTTTATTTACCTGCGCCTCAATGAAATCTCGTCTTCTGCTCGTCTGAGGAGAAGCCCACACTCGCAGGAAAGCAGTCAGAAATAATGTGTATTGCATCCATTGAGCCATAATCAGGGAGCTCCAGTGGTTTGGTGTGAGGGCAGCAGATAATGAGGAGCTGAGGAGAAACTCCTGAGGTGCTCCCGAGCTGAGAGCGAGTCTTAAAGAGATGATGCATTTCCTCCCCGGTCTACTGTATGCCCTACAAAACACCAGCACAAGCCCTCGCTATGAAAAGCTATGGTTTATAGAGTTTTACAGGTTTCTTAAACCGAATGATTTTAAGGTCTTTAATTTCCCAACGACTAGCTGCTGCTAGCCTAGCATTTACGCACCTGACAGCAATTACAGCACGAGAAGTGGTCGATATGTTGAGGCGAGACCAATTATTAACCAATATAAATCAAGATTTAGTAAATTGGTTGTTGGTTATTTTTTTAAGCTTTACTAACTCTATGTTATACTTTAACGCTGTATAAGCATAAGAAAAGTTGCGAGTGAGCGCTAGCAACAAAAATCTGATTTAACGGTCCTTTTAAGTTGTCGTTAAATTCAAATCCCAAACTGTCGTTAACGGTTGTTCTTTAACGTTAAATCAACTTAATTTAGAAAGTGTCCGTTTTTTATTGTCGTTTTAATTCACAAACTTAAAATTGTAGAATGACATTTTTAAATCATGTTGAAACATTACTTGAAAAATTACTCCATCTGTTGGACATAAAATCAAAATGTAGAGGGAAACTGAAAATAAAATAGAATTAATTTACAAAAAGCTATGCAACAGCTTTCTTTCATCAACGTGTTGGAAAAAGCTATGGCCACATTAAACATGACGCAAGACTGTTTATCCAGTTCTATAATTTATTTTATTTTTTTGTTTTAAAAACTACCATCTTTAAATAAGAGAAAAAGCAGTAGATGTTGATTATTAGTTTCAGTCTTGAGTTCCGGGTTTAAAAATGTTGGACATTTCCAGCAGATTTGTGGTATTCTCATAAATATTTTGTCCAATACAATATGAGAGAAGTCAATGGCTTTTAATTACAGCGAGCAACATTATCAAAACATGGAAACAACAAGATTATTTTAACTGATATTTAACAAAATGATGCCCTGACTGAGCAGGACATTTCAGCAAATGCCAAAACTTGGAGGATTTCATCTCTCCACATGTTATGACTGTCTGGAGCATGGAAATCTCAGCGCTGTGCCAGTGTTAAAGGTTCTACATGCTCGTATTTATTTAATGCTGTCCAGGCAAATAGACACTGACCATGAACCCTCAGGTCATTTGTTTGATTTGAGCCATGAGCCATTCATTTCAGTGCAAACCATCGAAATGTTCAGTTACTGAAGAGGAAGATGTCATAATGGGAACCTTGTATTCACCAAACCTTCCCAAATAAAACAGTAATTAAACACGTTAAGTTGCCTGAACATCATCGGCAGATTGCTTCCATATGTAGCAGGTGGAGTTTCCAGAGCCACAATTTATGTGATGAAGGCAGAAGCGTGGTATGGTATAGTCCAGGCTTACAGACTTGGATCGGCCTGACATGGTTGAGGTTTTATGCTGTGCTGGCAACACAGAAACTCTTCCACAGGTTAGCATGTAAAGGAACTAAGAGAGGGCTTTTACTTATTCGCCTAACGTCACGTAGACATTTGCATCAATGCTGGATCCACTTGATCACAGTGAAGAAAAATACCATGTGTTTTAGAGTATGGCGTCTCTTTTTAACACTACTATCAAGGTACACTCAAATCTTTGGCAATAGTTCTCAGAGCATCCTCACTGACCTCAAGCATGCCATGCAATAGTTCTAAAATTCTCACACTGTGGACATACCTTTATTATTTAGGCAGTAGTGAGGAAGAGTTAATATGAACAAAATTACCATTCATAAATGTAGAAGTAAGTAGAAGTGTGTAGGATCTTGTGCGGCATGAAGGATTATTCGTGGCTGTGTTGAGTACTCGGTGGATTTGGTGGAATCGAAATTTCCCTTACAGTCTGATAGGAATGAGTGGACTCCATTGAAGTCGAGAACACAGGTTTTGAGAGTCGGTTGGGGGCCATTGTTTTCTGACTTCAAGTACCTTTTAGGTAAAGCTTATGGAACCAAAATCGTGATTATTCTATGTCCAGCAGAGGACTATAAGCAATAGGTGATACCTTGAATGTGGGAACATATCATAGAAACTATTTACACATTCATAATCTAGGATTCTTTTAAAGAAAGATGTGAAACATGAAGAGGATGCCACCTCATACCTGGAGAGTTAGACTTCCTGTTTTAAGGTAAATACAGTGGTCACACTACACACATTTCCCAATTGGTTCCAAACCTGAGTCAAGCTGTGGGATGTGAGTTCAGATGGAGCGGACTGAAATTAAAAAATGCTTCCCAAAACGTTTAGGTTAGGTTATTTTATAGCAATGCTTCAGTATGTTACAAACTAGAAGTTTCATTTTTAAACAATGGTGTCTACTGGGATTCGTGAGTTAAATTGCCAGTGTATCTGACGCATGAGGAGGAGAAACCAGTCCAATGTAGTTTAGGACAAAACAGGCATACAACAGGCCATGGCGGCCTTCAATATTCACGTTAGTAAAAGTTGTTGGATGAGAGCAATTTAATAAATATGCATCTAATTCAACTAAACTTGTGTCATTTTAGTAAACAATATGCAAAAATGCCCTGAAACACTATTTAAATCAAAATAAAATGTACCCAAATTAAATCAGTAAAAAAATCTGTCAACGGGGGTAGCAAATTTGAGCATTAATGTCTAGATCTTAAATACCGATAGATAAAAAAAGCGTTAAAATAGGAGAAAACAAGCAAAAATACATAAAATATGGCGTTTTACCTTAAATATAGTCATTTTCACTGTTTATTTGGAATAAATATTAAGATGAAAATGTACAATTTAAGAAAAGTTCCTAAATCAAGTCTCAAAATTAATACTATTTGCTCAAAACTGTGTAGATTTCTCCACATTTAAGCATTGAATAATACAATTTTAGGAAAAACTGCATAAAAATACAGTGTTTGCTTTAATGGTGCAGAGCAATCGAACTGAGCATGAATCACTTTCATTTGTTTCTAATAAAATGTTAACGTGTTAAAATATGTTTTAAAATTTGTTCATATGAGCTTTAGTCTTAAAATAAGAGTTTCTTAAATTGCAGTGTATTTGTTTTATCTATTTAAATGCTAAACTAAAATCTTGCAGCTCCCAAGAGAAAGTTCTGAAACACTGGCATCAAACGAAATTATCGTGAAATAAGTTTTAATGACACACTCATGGCTTCCTCTGGGATCGTGCTGCAGCTGCCAAACACAACAGCAAATCATTTCGTGGTACATCTGACGTCCAGTTTTGTTCTTAAACCTGTTTAGAGGCTCACCCAAAATTTGAATTCTCACATAAATTCCTGAAATAGAAGCGACTGTGACCCCTCCACCACGGCTCGAGACAGGCAGTGACCGGAGGAGCCGCTTCCATCAGTTTTTGAGTGAACGAGTTCTGTTGCGGGGGGATTGGTTCAGACCACTCGGCCGAGTAGCAGCGGGCGGCTCTCGGCGCTGGACTTCCGGCTCAGAAAGTTCCAGAGCATCGATGGCACCGCGCTGATCCCAGATCCGAAAGTGCTGCTGTCGCTCTCTTCCCTCAGAGGATGGTACGTCTTAAAGCGCCTGCAGAACAGAGTCAACGGGTTACAATATGACTCTATTTAAAGGAACTCTCAGTTCGATTAAATACTTGACAGGAAATAACTGCAGAGAAGATCGTTTCGGAGTGAAGAATGTCAAATATTATTTACTTGTATGTATAAGCAATGGTTGCGAGAGCGCAGACGAAAAACAGGACCCCCAGAGTCGCTCCAGCCGCGTTCCTGGATGAGTTTGAGTCTAGATGTTCAAAAAGAGAAAATAACGACTATTTTGATAACATTAAATTACAGTAGATAACTTATGCACACAATCTAATAGTTTCTGAAAGCCTTTGATTGTGATGTATTGAGTGTTAGAACTTTTTCTCATGTAAAAAGATCACTTTTAGGTAGATACCCTGAGTGACGTGGTTTCGTAGAGTTTCATGGTTTGGTTGGTTAGACACTTGCCTATAGCTACACTGAGCCGAGCGCTGGTCACAGCGAGGCTGACGTCGTTAGTCAGAGAGACATTGATGCAGAAGACGCCGGAGTTGTTGAAGAACTGCCGCAGTACCATCTGGCACTCGGGGGCCGGGAGCACTTCGTTACACTCGGTCTGAACGGGGCTGATGCAGTCGGCGTCAGAGATCACGGTGCACACTTGAGTCGGCAGGCTGCAGAGTAACCCCAAATATAATTGATTACCAGATCGGTGATTACATCAGAAGAGCAAATATTAAAGTTCCCCAAAGTAAATCCATGTGTTCTGCGGCGTGCAGAATCCTTCGATACGTTTACAGAGAATTCCTTAAAAAATCTGCAGATATTTGCAAATGCTTACAAGCAGATACAAGAGTATAGAACCTTAAAGCTTTGCAAACAGAAAAAATACAACTTTTTTAATTATAAGAAAAGGATGTTATAATGAAATACTCTTTCATTAAAGTTACTTTACAAATATTTAGAGACAATTGGTTTCTTTACCACTGATCCAAACTCAATTTCTGCCCCTGGAAAGAATAAGAATATAATCTCAGTTGGAAAAAAAAAGAAGGTGCAAGCAGTGATCAAAGGGCACTTTGACCAATTCTTACTTAGGAGATGTATAGGGTTAGGGTGCCAAAAACAAACAATGAAAACTACGTGATAGCGTGTCATGACCCTCAGGTTGAGCTTTGAATGAGTCACAAACGTCAAAATTGGTAAAACGAAGTACATTATCAATGTATTTCCTGTGGCCACATGGGGGGGCTATAAGCACAGTTCACATTTTCGATGTGCTCAGACTTCCACTATACACATAATTGGTAAATTTGGGATCAATCAGAAATTACATGACAACTTCAAGCCATCGGGCGCACAACGTCCAGTGAAGTCGAAAATGCTTCATAATCTAACATCCCATATTTCTCCAGATAAGGCTGATAGATTCGGAGATGAACCCATAAAATCTCAAGGAGTTTGTCAAAATATGAACAATAGCGAAAGGTTTTTGCTTCTGTTAAACGTTGCTTATATACAAGTCTTGATAACATGCGATAACTAGCCGCTAAATCAAATGATAAAAATATTTGATCGATGACTTTGTTGATTAGTTACCTTCCCTGGCACGTGACCGTGAGATCCACGGCGTTCTGCTCCAGCTCCGCGTTCAGCGTCACCACATTATTCACCTCCACGATCTCAACACTCTCTATTGCCTCTGAAGGAGAAAACAAACACAGAACAGACACACGCAGACATTATCAGCGCTAGATCACATGCTACGAGCATTGAATAAAGAACTTATAGGCGGTTATTTTTTTAATAAATAATTTGTAGAAAAAGAGCCGTCAAACTCGAGAAACAAGAAACATCTTGCTCTGCCTTGAGTGAACACTGCCCCCAGAGGCTGGAGGATATCAGACGCTATTATACATATCAAAATAGAGCCTGGTGTTCTTCGCTTTACAATCTAAAAACGGTGAGTTAATAAACCGTATGTTTTCCTTTGGGGTTAGGTTTGTATTTAGACAAAACACTCATGTAGAAAATGTAAAACTCACGGACGACTGTGAGAGTTGTAGCGAAGGAGCCGTAACGATAAACCATGCAGTTTGTGTCGGTGGGCATCTCCGGTGCTTGTCGCTTTGCGATGACCAGAGCAGCAGCCGGTGTTGCTCCAGTTCCTGCCGCCAGTTCAGCTTCTGCCTCAGTCACTGCTGCTTCAGGAAGGGTAGTTACAGCTGGAATGAAAGCATCCGTGGAACAGATCAATGCTAATATTTGGTTAAGAGCTACATTATTTTTTAAACATCTTTTACTAGCTGGAGGAACACCAGAGGATCAACATTTAAACTGGTTCATAACCAATTCAAACCAGCAAGTAACAAGACAATATCCAGCTTGAACAAAGAATAACTGACGAAGGCAAACAGGTGACTGGCTGCAACTAGCAGGGGCGGCCATCTTTAAAAGTCTTGTTTACCAGCGATTGCTTCATTTGCCTCTTGGACTCCAGCAGCATCTTCTACGGCAGCAGTCACCATGGCCTCAGGAGTAGCCGCAGCCTCACCGGCCTCTACCACGGCTTCCAGATCCGTCTGAACAGAGACCGTGTCGACTACTGCAGCAGGGGCTTCTGGGAGAACTGTGGCTGCCAGGTTGATTACGGCTTCAGGAACTTCTGTCACTGCTCCGGTCTCTGCTGCTTCAGGTGTTTCTACAGCGAGGTTCTCAGGTTCTGCTGTAGGAGCTTCGGCCTCAACCACAGCAGCGTTGTCGGCTTCAGCAACAGGTATTTCAGTCGCAGGCAGAGCATTGGCGGTTTCTGGTGTTTCCACAGCTTCTGCAGCAATGTTTTCAGCATCTGCCGCAGGAACATCAGCCTCGACGGCTTCAGGAGTTTCTACCGCCTCCGCAACAGCGCCATCAGCTTCAGCAGCAGGAGCTTCAAGTGTAGCACCAGCAGCTTCAGGTGTTTCAACAGTGTTTTCAGCCACTGCTGTATCTTCAGCAACGGCATCCACGGCCTCAGCGGTGTCCGTAGCTTCTGCAGCTAAGTCATTGGTAGCTACAGCGTCCTCAGCTGCAACAGCTGCTTCTGCATTGGGAAGGACGTCGAGAGGTTGAGGAGAAATGGTCAGCACAACATTTTCTACATCTGTAGCTCCACCTGATGGAGAAAAGGTATGAATTAAAATGAGACATCCATTCTAAAAATAGAACCAGGATCACGCTGGAATTCTGCATTTTTTATTAATTTTGTTTATACATTTTTACCATGTTCCCCCTCAATTGAAATGATGTTTCAGTCAGAATTCTGAATTGAGTCAGATATAACATTTTGATTTCAAGAAGAAAATTCACAAGCATGAGAAAAATGTTTGGACAAAGTCAGAAATTTAACAAAATGCCCCTGATTATATTCAGAATTCTGAGATTGAGGCCTGTGAAATTTAAGTAAATTTTAAACTGAGACAAAATTCTGAAATTAGATTTCTGTTTCCAAGAAAAAAAATGCAGAAGCATTAAACAAAAGACTCACAAAATTCAAGACTCAACGTAAAACCCACGGCTCCAATAAAAGAACAATTCAGATTCTAAGAACAAGTCAGAAACCTAAGAATTGTCTTCCAACTTTTTAAAAATCTCATAGAATTCTGAGATTACATTTAGAATATTCTGAGAAAGCTGATAAATGGCAATAAATAAAATGGATTTAAAAAATACAAGAAGAACCCAGTTTCTTTTTTTTTAGCAACATCCCTAGAGCTCGGATGTGGCGGCAGCAATAGATGCTGAGGCATCCGATCAATCCGAGGAGGAGCGCTCTGAAACGATATCTCGATCTCTACCTGTGACAGCAGCAACAGGATCAACGCTGGCGGCCGCTTGAGTTGGACTGACCTGGCAGCCAGTAGAGATGGCTGCCATCAGAATCACCCGAGGCTTGAAGGAACCGGCGGAGAGGTACGTGTGTGTGACGGACGTTTCCCGAGAGATGAGAGTCCCACTGTTGTCCCCGAAATCCCAGTTGAAAGTCATGTCTGATCCGCTGAGGTAGCTGCTGGGGTCATGAAGATCCACATTGAAGGACACCGCTCTGTTCTGGATGAAGTTCTGGTCACCCTGGTTGATGTCGCCCACTTGGGAGAGGGTCACAGCGAAGGGAATCTGGTCTGGAGTGGAGAGGACAATGCATTTTTATTTTCTCTTCTTTGAGGCGTTCAGTGATTTCACCTCAACTAAAAAAAGTCAGAATTCAGAGATTCTGCTCAGAATTCCCCCCAAAGTAAAAACAACCATTTTCAAGATTCAATTTAGAAGAAATGGAAGCCAGAATTCTAACATTAAATTAATATTTTAATGAATTTAGAAAAAAAAAACATTTAGAAAAAAATAAGTCCACAATGCAGCTTCTAGGAGGAGTGAGATGAAACCAAATGATGAGTACCCACCAGTGACGGAGAACTGAGTAGAAGCGTAGCCGAGAGGAATAAACTTGTCTTTGCCGCGGCAGTGATAGATGACCACCTCCATGCTGTAAGAACCAAGAGGAACGTTGCTGGTTTCAACGCTGAGCAGCGATGAAGGACCATCCGCCACCTGCCAGAACTTTCCTGAGAGATCCATAAAAAGATTTACTGGGATTCAGAAGAAAGCTCTAAACATCGCATCGGTTTCTTGCTTTGCTCTCACCCCAGGCCTTCCACACGTAGACGAACCGTGGCTTCTTGTTAGAGATCCTGCGGAAGGGTGTCCGGTCCGGAAACTGTCCGGTCCATTCCTGAGGGATGCTGGAGTCCGGGTACACAGATTGGCCCATGGTGTAGGAGGTCCCTTAAGAGTTAAGGAGAGATTCAATCTTCAAACAAAAAGCTTTTTATTTTTTTGGTGGGTTTAAACCTCTTTATACCTTCAGAAAGAACGTAAAAGAGATTGTGAACTCACCGTTTACGGTACAGTTTCGGGCCCACACCACCTGTCCATCAGCAAGCACCGTCTGGTTCTGAGGGAAGCGCACATCGATGTTGAACGAGGCTTTGGCTCCCGTCAGGACAGGAGAATCACTCCGGATCTCAAACGAGACCTCGCCACCTAGAGCAGGAGAAACATTACGTACGGAACAATCTCCTTGAGATGCTACAGTTATTTCTCCTGTTCTTCTCTGTTGCTAAAAATGCAAATATAATCTATGATTTATATCTAGTCTATGGTTCAATCAAAGGATGAAGAAGATTCCTCAAGGTAAAGCCAACACAGCTGAAGCTTTCGGTTGAAAAAGATGCAAAAAATGGAGGGTGACATCTATTGGCTGAAACTTTCATTCTGTATTTTTATAAAAAAAAAAAATGCAGGATACCTTTCCAGCAGTCTCTGTATCTGGGATCCCCATCTCTCCAGACCGGGTACATTTGAGCGTTCCATGAGCGATAGCGGGCAAAGCGACTTCTGGACTCTACGAGGACAAAGAGACAGTATTGATTCTGACACTACTTCCTCGTGTGTTTTCCATCAGAAACAATGGTCGACAAACTCTATGATTAACGATGAGGGAGCAAATTGAGAGCTAGGGAGCATATTTCATTTAGTTCACACACAATACCAGGATTAAATGTGGTCTGTACAATGCTAAGCCATGTTACTAGCACTGAGCATCTCCTGATAATCCTTACAGCTATCTATTGAAGTGGATGCCAGTGTCGTCTCTGAAAATGTGCGGTTTGATGATCCAAACTTCTGACTGTAGAATCAAAGAATTCCTCTGAATTTTTAGTGGAATCTCAGAAAATCACACTGTAGGACTTTTAACCAATTTATTAGTAAATTCAACAGAAAATAGCTAAAAGCATCACGTCCAGCCAAAGTGTGCTAGAGACCATCTGGATGATCCAGAAGAGGATTGGGAGGATGTCCTATGGTCAGATGGAACTTTCTGGTAAAGAAATCAACTTGCCTTGTTTCGAGGAGTTACCTCAAAAGAAAACCAAAGGTAGCGTGAAGCACGGGGGTGGGAACATCATGCTTTTGGGGCTTACTTTATGGGACCAGGAAGATATTGAGTGAAAACCTTCCATTAGCAAAGAGGAAGAGTGCCTGAGCAATGAAGAAGAAGCTCAAACTGTATGCTTTCATGAGCTTAGATCAGTGTTACACATCAAAAGAAAATAACTCCATCCTAACAGAGAGCCCTGTGCGAGCCCTGGAAGATCTCCTGCTCCACCCAGAAGAGAACTGGCCCTCACTCTTACTGACAAACTGGGGCTAAGATTAAATCTGCAATGTGTCTTAAATATTTTATCCAGGTTGGGGGGGGGGGGTGTTTGAATGGATGGATAGTTAACATCAAGAGCTCTTTCTTCCTCTAGAGGTGTTTGAGTTCCTGAGGGTCTGATCACACGACTCACTCAATCCTCTCAATCTCCTTCATGTGACTCTCAGCTGAGCCCCGAGACACTCGCTGCGTCTGTAATCCTGAGCGCTGGAGCCAGGGAAGCTCGGGGCTCTCGCTCGCACACGGCTCTAAAAAACTACTTTGGTTTTATCTTTGCATTCTACCGGAGGAAAGAATTGCTTCGTGATAATGTTCAGGAAAGGACGGTCTGATCACGTATGTGATCTATAAGTCTGGTGATGGAATATATCTATATTTCTTGTCTCCAGATTCAAACAAGACGTCCCTAAATGGTGTAGTTCCTCTTTGAAGTTAACCACAGCTTCTGCTTGATCTTCGTAGAAGATGCCTTTTGTTGGAACCTGAATTTTTCTTAAAACAGCTTTTTGGGAGAAACATTTGTTTTAATTTTGCACCGTTTGGACTTTTCTAAACTTTTGGATTAACTTTATGGGGAACTTTGGATATTTAGATTTTTTTAAAGACCCAATATAGTTTTTGGGAAGCAGGAATCCCTTGCTGTTTGTTTGCTCCATAGAACCGCTAATATTTCTCTGCCTCAAAAAGCCATAATATCCAGCTGCAATGCCTCGTTATGCCCTGAGCTTTGTCAAACAGCGCCCTCCAGTTAATTACAGATTTATATTCCCATCTATGGTTCGATCTTCAAAATCGCTGTGACTTTCTCAACCGAGCAAAAGCAATTAATGTGTTTTTGAAGCTTGCACAGCCGTCTGACATGAAACCAACACAATTCAGATTAATATCACACAGGAAAAAACATTTGAAGTATTTAAATATCTTTGAAATTGTCAGTTTAAAAATATATATACATATATATACACACACAAAAACCCTGAAGTATTTAAAAATGAATAATCTTTTTCCCATAAAAAAAGGAAGTGATTTTTGCCAATAATAAAAAAGTAATCATATTATTCAAATAAAAAAATAAATAAAGTGGTTTTATTTATTATCTATTTATTAAAATCTTCTTGATTTAAATGCATATTAATAGCAACTATTTTTACTGAACACATTTTGGTCAGAAAAAAAAGCGTTAATATAATAATTATACATTTGATTTCTTTGCGTTTTAAGTGTCCGTACAGCGGTGCATCTCTGTGACTGTAGCAAAAAGTAAAGGAGACTCACGTGAAAACACTGATGTGATGCCGAGGAGGAGGAGGAGGATGAGACCCGTCCACATGATGAAGACCCCGATGCAGATTTACTCTCAGACACATCAGCTCCGGCACATTCTTCAATATCAGAGCCCCCCAAACAAGCCCCACCCATCCGTGATGTCACAACCCCGCCCACAGCCTCTGATAATCCCAGAGGAATGAACAGCCTTAGAGAATTGGAACGGAGGAGGAATCACGTGGAGCTTGATCTCACAAACACTGGCATTTACAGTGTTCCAGTTGTAACTAATTTCTGTAAATTCTTCAGAAATATGTTTAAAATAAATTCAAACGTAAATAGTCCGGAAAAAGCATCTCTACTTTGAAATGCCGGCAATCCACTGAAATTTATTTATTTTACAACATAATAAAGAAATATGAAAAAGAATGTATTTAGAGATGGTTTTCAACATATTTGAAATGGGAACTATATTCTATATTTCTTTACATTGTGTCTTAAAAGCACCTTAACTCGGTGTGCTTTTTATTTTTGGAAAATGTAATAAAATTAAGAATAGTGGTGATAACGTTTGCAAGCTTTGTTCATCTTAACGTTGAATCCGAGTGAGATTATTTTGCTAGTGTCTTCAGCGACTCATCTGGTCATTTTTCAAAATAAAAATCAACGATTCTTTGTATGCGGACCAGTAATAAATGCCTCACAGACCACTTTACCATTTTGCTAATTATTTACCTGCAGATAGCAGTGTTAGCATTAGCTTAGCATAGGTCATTACATCCTATCAGACCAGTAGCATTCAGTATAAAAATGATCAGGGTCGCTATTAATCATTAAAACTCAACTCTGTTTGAAGCATGATTTTGATACAATACTGTGTGATAATCAAGGGTAAAAAGCACAAAAATGTTCATTTTTTGCTATAGTTTTACAACCCTTCAATAGATAAATAGATAACACATGGTGCATATATATATATATATATACATATACATATATATATACATACATATACATATATATACACACACGCACGCACGCACGCACACGCACGCACACACACACACACACATAAATAAATCATTCTTATACTGAAATGCTACTGGATCAATTGAGGACAATAATCTATGCTAAGCTAATGCTAAAGGGCTATAGACTGAACTAGAGAATGACAAATGTTCCTTTAAGGCAGTGGTCTGTGAAGCAATTATTGCAAGGCAGAGAACGAATAAATCATCAATATATTTTCATTGCATTCATTTTTGGTGTCTAAGAGGTCTTTTATTTTGTAAAATTACAGGAGTGGTTGAAAAGCTATCAAAATGACAAAAAATAAGGAGATGAAGATGGATTCAAGCTAGTTACAACAAGCTAAAAAGAAGAGTATTTGAACCAAAATGAAAGTTGTCACCTTTCACAGAATAAAAACATTAAATATCGTCTTCCATCTTCAAGAGAAGAAACTAGTTTGAACAAAGCTTGACCAGCTGGTTTACTGCTGGAAGTCTCTTTTGGGGGGGTTGAACTGTTCCCAGCTGGTTTCTCCCGGTTGTCTTGTGATCAGACACGGAGACTGAGACTCCTTTCATGGGTTTCTGGAGTTTGAGAATCCTCCTCGCCGCTCCATCTGTAAATGTGACCCAGAGCTGCAGCAATGGAGAGTCACAAGATGAGAAACGACGCACAGAGTGATCCCGCACTACCCTCCTCTTACTCCTCAACCCTCCCGGAACTTTCTCTCGCTCATTCCCAGCATTCCTGAGCTGGGATTAGCGTCAGAGTCGGTGATGTTCAGGCAAACATGTTTAATGAGTCAGAATTCGCATCGTGAGATCATTCTGAATGGAAATGTTTCTAAAACTCTCAATTCTTGGCCATTTATTTTTAGGAAATACTCAACGGTTATTTTTTTTGGGTGAAGCCATTCATTGCCAAACAACCACATTTGCTCTTTTTGAATCATAATGAAGCTTTCTAAATGACCCTGTTCAAAAGTTTACACGCCCTGGTGATTTTGCACAAGCACATAACTGAACGAGGGAACCATCCTCACCTCGACCTGTTTGCTCAGAAACAGTGTTTATGCAGAAAAGCTTTTGTGAGATTCTGGTTCCTGATAAACCCTTGCCTCTTTCATCCAGTGGTGTGCCAGCATTTCTGAATTCTGAGCGATGGGGAAAGCAAAAGAGCCGTCAAAGGATCTATGGGAAAAGTGACAGGAAAAGGAGATAAAAAGTCTCTAAGGAACTGGGAATCAGCCGAAAATAACAAATGGAGCGTTTTCTCAAAGCGTCCCGGACTAAAATGTGGATCAACGATCCAAAACACAAGGCCACGCCCACTCATCATTGGTTCCACCAGAACAAAGTGAAGGTTCTGGAGCAGATCTCCGTCTCCTGACCTTAATTTCACTGAAGCACTCTTGGGAGCACCGTTCATGCAACAGCGCAAGAAATTAGTGCAAGAAGAACATACTGCTTTATCAACAGAGAAGCTAAAGAACCTCATCGACAACTACCTCAAGAGACTTCAGGCTGTCGATAACGTTAAAGGGGGATACAGAGAAAATTTTATATTAAGTAAACTTCTGATCAGGGTCATTGGGAATGTTTCATTATGATTTAAAGAATAAAGTTAAAATTGTTGTTTGATAAATGGATAAAACTAACTATTAAATGATTTTGTGTATTGTTCATATTTTCTGAAAAACGACAACGAACTCAGAAAATCTTAAGAACACAACTGTATGCTAAGCTAACGGTGCGACACCAACTGAATGGCTTTCAAAACTGTAAAACTTAACTCTGGAGGAAATTCCCACAAACCTGAGGATTCTTTGAGAAACCCTCCCGAAGTTCCTGCTAAGAAGAAAACTGACTCCCCGACCCGTGACATGCCTCGAGCCGCTGCGAGCCTCAAACACGTCATGTGTTGATCTGCAGATAGCTCTCGTATGCAGAGACCCATTCAGGAGACCTTTGCGGAGGCATCGCTCCAAGCATGAGACGCAGACCAACAATAAGTCATGAGAGGAAGGGAATCGCTTTCTTTCTGCAGGAACGTGAAGAGCTCGAGGCTGAAGATGCTTCATGACGATCAGCACAGTCTTTATCATCGTCAAGAACTTCTGTCCTTTCTTTAAAAGCTACGATACGAATTTCTCTTTCTGTTTTATTCACCATCTTCACACTGTTTCTACCATCTTTTATTTAAAGGCAGCTTGTGCAGTTCATGACAAAAACTGGTCTGTTGTGACAACAAACAAAAAATTGTCTTTTACGACAAAATCACTGAAGAGCTTTGAAGATTTTGGTCGGGAATATGAATTATTTCGGGACCGTCTATTAAACATTACAAACATTTCAGAAACTACACTTTATTATCACACATTTGAACAGAACAAAGCTTCAATACCACAAGCATCGTTTTTTTTTTTTTTTAGCAAAAATTAAGAAAAATGTTTGATTTCGAAGGCAGTTCTCAGAACTTTCACATTTTACCCGGAGCGAAAGCAACAGAGAGGATGGAGGAAGTACTTTTTGTTGCACGTCATTAAAGCGTCTAGTCGTCGTCCTCCTCGTCGCTCAACACTCGGGTGTATCTGCGTTTGGCGGGAGCAGGAGGAGCATCATCGACGCTTCTGGATGAAGGAGCAGCATCTGAAACGAGCAGTTTTCACAGGATTTGTTCTAAATGTTCGAAGATGTTATTGAATCAAAGTTGATTTTATAAAAGTGATGCTACAGTTGACGTCCCCAACCTGGTTTTTCCTCCTGATCTTCATCCTCCTCCTCCTCATCATCATCCAAAACTCGGCTTCTCTTCTTTGAGATTTTCTTCTCCGCCTGATCACTGGAACACAACAGGAAGCAGCTCCAGGTCTGAGCTGTGTCAAGTTTCACTCAGAAAAGAGCTGAATACTCACCTCTGCTCAGCAGCTTCTGATTCGCCCTCGAGCGACGGAGAGTCTGAGAAAGAGAGGAAACCGTTTAAACCCTGAGCAAACTGTGAAACTATTACATTAACCGAACAGTATTTGGACTTCACCTCCTGATTCAGCAGAGCCATGTTTCCTCTTCCGCGACAGCAGCAGCGCTCTCAAAGCTTGAGCTCTCAGCTCTTGCTCCTCCTCCTCCTCCTCCTCGTTCACCTTCTCCAAACTGACGTCCTGATTGCTCTCAGAGTTCCCTTCAGCTTCCTCAACCGCCTCCAGAGATGCTGCCAAACTCCTCAGCTGGTCCACGCTCAGACTGGCAGATATCCTCCAGAAAGTCTCCTGGTGGACGGCAGAAGAGCATCATTAACCAGGTTCCTTCTCCACCAGAGGATCTGAACTCAAATGCGATGTGAAGCTGTAGAAGATTTCGATCCAGGCTTGTTTCGTCCTGACACAGCTAACCCACCTGTCCATCAGAGGGAGCACAGATGCCCACAGCGCGGAGCAGTTTCTGGAAAGACCTGTTTTCCATGGCGTCCTCGTTCTCCTCTGTGAGAGGAACCAGTGCCACAGGATGCGAAACCCCTGCAGAAAGAAAGGTTTCTGTTACGCTTCTTCTTCACTTTAGATTAGATTGAACATCACATTTTTAACGTAAACATAATTAATCTGATAAAGCTCACCATCCTCCTCTCGGTCGTCTGCGGTTCTGTTGAGTGAATTCTGGAGCCACAGCAGCGGCCCCGAGAGACCTGTTCACACACAAAGCACTCAATGCCTCGGCCGTCGATCAGAAGCAGCCCTCTGGATCCGGTTCGACCGCTCACCTTGTTGCCTCAAGCTCAGCAGCATCTCTCTCAGAGCGCCGGCGTTCACAGACACGCCTCGGCTCTTGTTCTTCTGCAATCTCTTGCCTGTGCTTCTGAAACGAATCTCCACTTCATGTTCATCTTCCTCATCCTCATCTTGATCTGATTGATCATCGTCTTCCTCTACGTCCCTCTCCTGGAACTCTCCCGATACGTCAAAGAACTCCTCCTCACTCTGCAAAAATAAGGAGAGCTTTAACTTGTGAACATCACAAACATAAAAGCTGCTGTATTTACATGTTTTTAATGTTTACTTGTGCTTTTTTGGAAATACAGTGGGTTTGTGCACCCCTGTGAACGTTCAGAATTTATAAATTCAAGTTAAATACATCCGAAAATATGATTTAAGAGAGAATTATTTCATCTAAATTAGAGATTTAGATTAAAAAAATTTAGGCAGCCTTGTCATAAAGATTTCAATAAATTTATCACTAATTATTAGACCTAAAAATTGGTTTGGTACCCTCAGTGACCCTTGACCTCCATACACAGGTGAATCCAGTCAGGAGAAAGTACTTAAAGGAGGTCGATAATAAACGTTTCTCTTATTCGCATCTTCTCTAAAGATTGGGAGCCTCAAAATAACTCTGAGATGAGCTGGAAACATTGTTAAAGATTTAGGGGAAGGACACAGAAAGCTCTCAGAGATTCAAGCTCTCGGTTTCAACTGTGCCGAACATTGTGCAGAACTGGAAGACCAGAAGCACCGTTCTAGTTAAGGCCCAAGAGACAGAGAAAGAAAAATCTCAGATAAGCAGAGGCACAGGATGGTGAGAAAAGTCACGGACAACCCACAGACCAGCACCAAAGACCTACAGCTTGCATCATCAAAATGGAAGCTCCCTGATGCTCATATCAGAGAAAAATGTATTTTTATTAAACATTTATTTGATTTAATCCGTGGTTGTCTCACATAGCAAACAAAAGCACTCAATGTTTTCAATGTTACTTACAAATAAATAAACTTTTATTTCTCTTGATTCAAAAGAAAGAAGGGGATCTCGCATCTCAAACAACTTCCTGAGTTAAATTTGAATACTGTCAAACTTTATGTCAGAGCGTCCTCACCATCCCCCTGCTCTTGCCATGGGAGCTGCGAGATCTTCTCTTGTAGAGCTCTTTGCGTTCGGACACCAGACCCAGGCTGAGGAGCTTCTCCACGATCCGAGCCCTGGAGCGCTTGGCTGTGATCCGCTTCATGATGTTTCCGAGCACATCTATCAAAAGAGGAGGATGACACAGTAGCAACCACATTTGACGAAAACCTCTTTTACCGACCATCCGAGTCTCTGAAGTCCTCGAAGAGCCCCTGCAGTTCTTCTTCTTGTTCTTCAGTCCAGAGCACAATACGAGTTCCTTTCCTGATCAAACCAGACCTCAATAAAGATCTACAGTCCCTCTAAAGTTTAGTTCACAAGATGTTTCACATACTTCTCTTTCTTTAAATCCTTCACGCTGTCCACCAGACCCATAGACACCAAGTGTGTCACCACCTCACGTCTAGTGCGACTGGTGCCCAGCAATGGTAAGAGCGTCTCTACAACATCAGGAACTGAAGAGGACGAGATCAACCATCACAAATACCAAAACAACAAGATCTACACAGGAGGAACCCTCAACAAGTCTAAATTCAGAGGCTGCATCCTTCAAAGTACAGGCTTTAAAACCCCAAAGCTTGTCCTTCAAAGTCCAGGAGAGAGGAATCATGGAATCTTTAGGGAAGGGGTCTTTAAACCTTTTCATTTTAGCGACACATCAACTCGAAAAGATTGATATTGAACAGGGATCCCAAAATTGAGGTACGCACCAAACCCTTACACACCTGAAACTTCACGGCTGAATGGATCTGTGGTGGCTTCTAAAGGATTCAATTGTCCATTCAGAGAAGCTTTCACCAGTTCAATGATGAGCCTTCCAGCGCATCTCGTGCTAAGAGCTCTACAAAGGATGCAGACTCTGAATTAAGACGCTACATCAGACAAATGAGAGTACAATCACCTCCAGAGTCTTTGTGCTCTTCATACAGCCTCTGAAGCTCTTCCTCTTGCTCTGGCGTCCACTTGGATTTCTTCTTAGAGCCTTCCCTGAAAGTAGAGATCGTAGAGCAGATGCTGAAGGGTGTGAAGGGAGTGGCAAAACTTATTTAAGCTCACGGGCTGCTTGCTGCATGCTTGTTAAAATAATACATCACGCTGCTCACAGTGAACTCTCTCTCTGGGCCGGATTGGAACCGTTTCGTCAGCTGGAGGGTCGACTAGACCACTATGCTCTAAGGTCTCCTTTAATTTAATTTGGGATAGCATGAAAGAAGAAGCATGGAAGACGAAAATAACTCTGATGAAGACGAAAAAAAAAGGAACTTTGATGAACTCTGGGGGGCGTGCAAGACTGCTTTCTTGTACAGATGCAGTCCTTTAAGCTCATGGAAGTCATACAAGACATTGGAACTTGGAGCTCACAGCACTACTACTAACTTTTTTTTTTGTATATGTAGTAAATTTGTTCAATTTACATGAACTTTTGTTTAGCCCAAATTTGACCTTTCGGTCAAACAGCAAAATTAAACGATAAATCCTTTTTCTGTGAAACGAAGTGCATTAAACATAATTTGGGAGGGTTTTAGCTTTTCATGTGAGATATTTGTAACACCACTTGATTAAAAGTCAGGCATTATTTACAAAACGTTGTAGCAGTTACCCATCTTTCGTGTATCCCTCGGTCATTTCTCTGATGTTCCCCACGTTCTTCCAGAACAGAAGCTCCACAAACACCTTGTTGTTTGTCGCCGCAAACACAAAGAAGCGATTCAGGACGAACTTGACGAATTTAACGAGTTCCTGAACAGAAACAAGTGAAACTCTGTCAGAGCTGCACGGCAGATTCCAGGGAATGAACCGTATGAAGATGAGCGAGCGATATGGACGTTACCTGGTAGACGGTGGCGGCTGGATCTCCCAGGATCTTATTGAACAGAGAGAAGGCAGAGAGCTGATAGAGCAGCGCCTCCATCTTTAGATCCACAGACAGGCGGTGAAGCATCCGCGTGATGCAGTGGTTCGTGTGAGGTGTGTTCTGAGAGTAGGAGCGCAGCAGGACGATGTAGGGACGCACTATATTCGGATTCGCAAACCTATGAAAGGTGCCACACAAACACAGCGGTTAACTATAGAGCTCCTCTTTCAAGCATTTGTGGATCTACGAAATGTTGTAATAAACGGCCGGACACAACAGTTCTAGCAGAGCAGGCAGAAAAAGCCTTAAACCTCAGACTTCTCCTCGCACCTCTTAATGAAATCTAAGAAGTTGAACTCCGTCTCGGAAACTGCAACAGACTCTAGTTCTTCCTCTTCTTCCAGCTCGTCTCCTTCCTCCTCCTCCAGAGCGGCGTCCATGGGAGCTGACCCTACACACCACAGAGATGATCGATTCCAACACCTTCAGAGCATCAACTTGTATGAAACGCTCAGATTAATGAGCGGCGTCAGCCAGGAAAGCTACGAAGGGAATATATAGAGTACTATAGTGATGTTACTGGGGAGTTTGGTGAAGAGTATCTGCTTCAAAAGTTCCAGTTCCTCCTCAGGTTCCACCTCGACAGATCCAAATGCATCTCCTTCCGGCCACACCGCCCTTTAGACAGAGAATAATTGTCATCTGTTTATCAGAGTTTTAGCCCCATTGAGCCATAGAAATGTGATCTGGGAGACAGTAAACCTGGGGGAAAATGAACCCATGTCTATGGTAATGATGTAATACATACGATTCCTTACCTCGCAGCTCGGAGCAAACCCAGCGCTTCGGGGCCAGTGCGGGACAAGAGGGTGTCCTGGATCCGGACCAGGGCTTGGGTTCTCTGCTCGTTCACCGGAGTGTCGGATGCTGCATCGAAGGGAACAGCTCCCTCCATCAAGCTTGCAGACAGCTGCAAGAGATCACAGCCAATCAGCCAGGACTCTAGAAAATACGGCTTCAGACGCGTGCTGACGTAAGGTCCATGTAAACCTTAATTAGCACGAAATCAAACTAATCCAAAACCACTAAACCTTTCCCTTTCATTAAAGCATTTCTCGCCTAAAATTAAAATAGCACAACCAAAAGATCTATTTTCTTCTCCAAAAAAAAGTTTTTTTTGAATGAATAGTTTCATGACTGTCAGTCAACCCAAAATCAAAGTTTCGTAGATTTGGCAAAGCAATAGTGCAATTTTGGTGCTTGGCAGAAAAAAAACCCAGGAGTGAAGCTGGAAAAAAAATGTAACTGATGCTGAGAAAAAAAAAAGATAAAGAAAAATAAACCAAAAATTGAAAGAGGAATGAAACTGATGTAAATCTGAACGTAAAGAACTAGCAGTAAAAAAAAAAAAAAGAGTAAAAATGAACCAAAAAAAACCCAGCAATCAAACTGAAAATAAATAAATAAATAAATAAATAAATAAATAAATACAGCCCAGTAATGAAATAGAAAAGACGACACTGAAAAAACAAAATGGAAAAAAGAAGGAGAAACAACGGGAAAAGAGCAGCATAAAAGCCAGTGTTTCCCCAGGGTTTCAAGGGGTGCTTCACTAAAAGGCCACCAATGAAAGAGTAAAGGAAAAGTGCTTTTGTTTTATTACACCCACAATGAGCTTGAAACATCAGATTTTGTAAGTGACTGTGTTTTTGTGGTAGTGACCTGGAATCCAGAAGCTCTGAGTTCTTCAGAGACGATGTGCCATATCTGCTCCAGATCTTCTTCCGAGATCTCCGTCTGCGGCTTCTTCTGGCTACGCTTCCGTCGCTTCACCTTTTTTTTCTACAAGTAAAAAACATCTTTCTCCATTTTTTTGGGTTCACAAGCAATTAACTCAACCACATCATTCTCTGAGTAACACTCAGTCTAAACGTGTAAAGCTGCAACTCCACCTGAACTGAACAGAGGCTCATCACCAGAAGAAACGAGACTATTTTCTGGAATCCATATTTAAAACAGCCGCACAAACGCTGCAGAGTTTACCTGCACGACCAGGCTGTTTCGTCCCTTGCAGAATCTCTCCAGCATCCTCAGAAAGAGGTGCGTGGACTCCACCAGGTCTCGTAGGAATGAGCGCGGCTGCATTCGCTCGTCAAACTTACGCAGAAGAGTCAGAAAGATCTCCCTGAACTCCATCAGGTAGAAGATGTTACCTGCACCAGAAGACAAAACGGTCAGGGATAAATTACTAATGCTAAGTTTTGCTTCATTCTGAGCACAAAGATAATCTCGCTCCGCAGGTACATTGGCATTTTATCGAGAAATTTGCAGATTAAAAGTGTTTGTGAAGGTTTGGCCAGCTGCTGATGGAACCTGTAGATGATATTGTGTGTGTTGTAGCTTCACAAAACCTTTCCTGACTTGATGGCACGTCTTTATTTTAGTTTTGGAAGCACCATTAACTGGAAACTCTCAGAACTTTGGGGAAGAGTGATGGGAGAGACGTACTCTTGATGACGTTGGAGCTGTGGCGGATGCTCTCGTCTTTGGAACGATCCATTTCATTCACTGTGAGCAGCAGCTCCTGATACGCTTTCAACGCCAAATGCATCCTGGGAAGAAAACATGTATCATGAACGTTTACGAACTTGAAATTCTGTACAGTTTTGTTTGATCATGGGAAAAATTACTAATTTGTGTAACTATTTTTGGCCATTTTAATTTGAAAATTCTTAGAATTTCAGCGAATAATATTTTGTGAATAACAGCATTTAACACTCTATTATTATTGTTATATTTTTTATATTAAACTTTAAATTTGGCGTAGTCGGCAGGATCCCACTCACATTTTTGGAGCTTCTGAGGAATCAAAACTACAGTCATGGAAAACTAGACCTGAACCCAATAGAAAATCATCAAGTGACTTGAGGGACTCTCAAATAGTTTCAGAACCTTTTCTTTTTAATCTTGTTCTTTTTATATTTTAACCAAATGGTTATTTACATGACAAAATGGGGGGGGGGTGTTCTGGAGAAGTTGCATTTAATGACATGCATCAAAACTTTGATAACTTTCCCTAGCTGTAATTTCACGTTTAATCCAATTCTCATCGAACAGTTGGTGAGAATCAGTTTGTGTGCCCCATGCCACATTAATTCTGCATCCAGCTTATCTCCATGAGTCTTTATTTCTTACAAGTAAAGGAGACCAACCTGCGAGACCAGGAGGTGGCATCGCTCTTATCAGTGAGCATCATCTCGTAGTAGTTGGTGATGTTCTTCTCGATGAAATGAAAGGAGCGGATGGAGATGGTTTCCGACACCACATCAGCTCTGAAGTTCTGCAAGCGGTTGAAAGCCATGAAGAAGGTCAGAGCCCACAGATAGTAGGTCTCATCGTGCTGCTGGGCCCTCTCGCGGATCAACCCCTCCTGGAGATCACAACGTGATCAATCAATACGTTACGTTTAAGAAGGGAGCTCAAGAATCACATTAGGAAAGCAGGTGTGGCAGGTCGTTACTGTTACAGCAAGAGAAGATCACCTTCACGAGGTACATCAGGCGATTGTAGCAGTTGTCCAGGAAATCGATGCAGAACTCCCGCAGGAAGATCCGAACATTTAATGCTGATCGCCGATGGCTCTCCGAATCCTTAGCCGCCTGCTTGCGTTTGGGCACTCGCCTCACGGCCTTCCCCGCGTCGTGAGAGTAGTTCTTAAACTGCAGGTTTAAAAGCACGACATGTTGGAACCAAAGCCTTTTAACCCTTTTGTTTTGTCGCACGTTTTTATGATAAATGCAATATGATCCTTCAGCTCAGGAAGCTGTCGTGATCAGATGAATGCAGCTTCGGAAACCAGGTGGAGCCAGACTCTTACGTTGTGAATTCCTTGGTGAAACACAACATCTTTCTCCGCGATGGACTTCAGGCCTTCAATGACGTATGAGCCTCGAAACCGTGAGTGCCTTGGAAGACAGGAAAAGAAGAGAGACAAGCGTTATATGAACCATTTGGGATTCTCTGCAAAGATAAGATCAAACAATATCAGCAAATTTTGTAGATAAGTGACCCTGGAATCACAACTCCTTCCTCTCAGCTCCTGCAGTTCCTACTATGAAACTAGTAATAGTCCATCCGGAAGGTGATGGAGCTGAATGGTCCAGGTTTCCCTTTTTTGGAACTAATGAGACATCCTCTGGTCATTGGCCAGATCTTTACTGGCTACTGAACTTATTTCCCAATGTTTGGTTAATTTGTTCCCATGGGCCCTGTTTGTAAAGAAGCCTTGGGGCTTGAGCTGCTAGAACACCTTGCATTAACATTGGTCAGGAAGATCCAAAAGAAGCAACGAGGAAAAGAAAAGCTGACAATTTTGGATACCGAGGGTAAACGTTTGGTAGAATGAGATCGAAGTACAGATGACTCGAGTGTAAGGTGATTTTACGAGAGCGACACTAAACCAAATCACAACAAACATCTCTAAACACCATTAAGCTTTGCCTTCTACAATGAAGAGCAAATCATGAAATTGTAAAATGATTTTTTGGTGGATTAAATCTCAGCCAAACAAGAAAGATACAGAATTCATTTTGTTCAAATAAAACACAAAATCACCTTGAAATCAAGTAATTACCATAAACATTGCCTTTGATCATAAATACACTCCATTCTTTGTTGGTTTTATTTACAAAGATTTGGTTACATTCTCGGCATCTTCGATTCCGCTTTCTAATTCTTCCTTTGCGATCCTGAAATTTAAGCACGTCATTCTGGCTCAAATCTCCATTGGGGGGCGAGAACAGTGGTTCGCCCTCATTGGCTAGATTTCGATTGGAGCCCAAAGAACCGGATGTACAAGCATTCAGTTGAAAAGGCGCGTTTTTAAGATACTGAAAATGAAACCAACAAACACTGGAGTGTATTTTAAACAAATTAGATTTTTATGGTAATACCTAGAGTATTTTTGTTTTCAGGATTTTTTTGTTTTGGTTGAAATTGCGCTTGTTTTATGGGTACAAAAACATGTGCATCTGACGGTAACAGCTGCTTTACGGAATCAGACTTTTTCATTTAGGTTTGTTTGAACAATGTCACCATAGACAATCCTCACCAAAGTTACATAGACGACCTCATCAAGCAGCTCTATTTTTAGTTTTCAGCTTTTGATGTGAATTCGAGTCACTTGCCCAGATGTTCTGCAGCTCTGGTGCGGTTCAAATGTCTCGAAATGTTGATACGAGGAGACTCACCTGGTGCCTCGTGTCAGCGTGCGACTGCGCTTTTCCGCCAGTTCTTTCTGTCGCAGCAACTCCAGCTCCTCCGAGTCCTTCTGCTTTTCCTGCGCAGAGCGAATCTGTCCTGCAGTGGCCAGAACCTCTGGAGTCTGGTGGAGACAAGTCATTCATTTCTACAGAACGTAATACGACAGCGAACTGATCCTGCAGCATCGGGAAACTACTCTTTAAAGATAAAAGCGCTCACCTGATCTCGAAACATGAGGGAGATGATTTCCAGGATGTGGAAGCTCCACTGCTGCTCACTCTGAGCACACGCCAGGAACTTGATGAGATCGTCCAGGCCGCTGATGTGAACCGCCCACAGCAGCTTATCGTGAACGCTAGCGTCGTCGTCGACATTCTGCACAACATAGAAAGCAGAGAGTTCATTCGGTCTCATTCTCTCTGAGGTTTGAAGTAAACGGTGAAAAGCCTAATAACTGGGGGTAAACCTGTACACGGAGGATTACAAAATGGTTCACAATAATCAACACTTAGTAAACATTGAACTTATGGAACAAACAGCGTGGAAATGTAAAGATCGGTAAATAAAGATCGGTATCGGGGCCAATCGAGGCATTTTTTAACTGATCGGAATCGGCTCTATGTATCGGACCGATCGAATGTTTACGTCAGCTATGTCACGCACGTGTCGCAAACTCGCATGTTAAACTCGTATGTTGTTTACTACTTGCAATACGGTGCTAAGATGTCTGCAGTGTGGAAGTATTTTAAGTTGGAAAGTGATTCTAGTCTGGTAGCTACATGCAACGTTTGCAATGCGAGCTGTTGTGTGCTGCCCCTTTAAGGACGTTGATGACGTGCTTAGAGCGTGCTTGAATCAGGAAGAAATATGAGAGACTCGCATGTTTGTGCTCGTGTTAAAAAAAAAGGTTCAAGCTCTACAAAAACCTTCATTTAATGCTTATTTATTCCCAGCGTGGTAAGCTAATGTTTAAAAAAGTATATTTTGTTTATTTAAAAGGGATTTCATAGATCGCTATTTGTTGTTTATATTAGCGCCTAAGCGCCTAAATAGTGTGTTTAAGTTTTGTGTGTTGTGATGATTTACATGTCTTTATCTAATAGGTTTGTGACATGTTGAAGTGTTCTTCGTAACTTAAAATGTGTAACATTTTCGTTGTTGAAGAAATAGAAATGTTTATTTACTGATTGTTATTTAATACCCCATGTAAAAATATATTATTTTCTCTTTTTTTTCTAGTTTGACGCGGTGGTACTAGCAAAGCAGCCTTTAATACTACCAACTTGATAAGGCATCTTAAAACGAAGCACACGACAGAATATTGCTAGAGTACACAAGAGTACACACTGGATTGATTTAATAACCTGCATGCACTTAAAGTGTGCAATTAGCACAAGGGAAAGACAAGTATCGGATCGGGACTCGGTATCGGTCGATACTTAAAATTAAATGACTCGGATCGGATCGGGGGCTCAAAAAACCTGATCGGGACATCCCTAGTCTAGACCTTTCGAAACATCATATTTGATCCAGGAGAACATCTCAGATGTGAAGACCCTGAAGTGGCAGAAAAAAGGTTTGTGTCATGTTCCCAGAGAGAGCTGCTGGAGTCACTGAATCTAAAAACGTAGTTTATCTAAATAAAATATTTGGAGCACAGCTCTCGAAAGGGAGATTTCTATAAAACTATTTCCCTTCCTTCAATCAGCAGTTTGTGAAGATATCTGAAAAGCTCTCGCTATAAGCTGCTGTTCCTGCAAAGGCTCCATTTCAGTGATGTATTTAAATATTAAAAAAAGATCTTGGTATTTCTGTCTAATATGCATCTGACACATTTTAACCGCTAGGTGATCACATTTTCAGGTGATCGATCGCTCAGTGATTTGGTCGTGTTGGTTTTGCTCATGGCGAGAAAACTCTCTGCTGCCAAACCGACCAATCACAGAGCTTACAGAAGGTGCGCATTAGGCTCCACCGTATGTTGTCCAGAAGTATAAAGTGGTCTTTAATGAATAAATGAACTGACATCGTAGAGCTTCGTTAATTACCATTTGGATACATTTCCAGTAAAAGCTGTAATTAGTTATTATTCGGGCAGATTGTGCATCACGTAGAGCTTGGTTCAACCAATCAACAGGGGCAACCATTGTTGATTCAATCGATTGGGATGCGGTTCATGAAATTGCAAAAAAGTGACTTCTGCATTCTTTTAGATTATTAAAATATTTCTATATTTACAGCTTCAACAATAACTTTTAACCAGGGTGAGGTTTTTTTCCTCAATTTTCTCCTTTCTCTCTCTTTTTTTAAGCTTTATTTTTGGGCCATTTATGGGTTTTTAAATAGAGGAAAGTGATGGAGACAGAGAGTGAGTCGGAGAGAGAGGGAAATGATCTCAGCATGAGAAATAAATAAATCAATCAAAATGATACAAGGCATGAGACTCTGCAGAGGGCAACACTTCTGTTTAGCAGGATTTACTTTAGCTTTCCTCCAAGCGCTCACCTTCTCCTCGTAGGGGTCTGCAGGGATGTGCAAGACGTTTCTGACCAGCAGCAGGATCCTCTCGATCAGTAAATTATCCTCCTCGCTTCTTTGCTCCCAGTCCTCAGAGAAAAACACGGACGGTTCAACAAAACTTTCCAAAGGTCTGACCGGATCCTCACAGATCTGCATCTCACCAGCTGCAGAAGGTTGTAGAGCGTCTCGCTGAGCACGGTAAAGACCTTCTCATCCGCAAACGCCTGCGAACACAGAATCACGATGACTGCGGAGAAGCAGGGACGTCGTAATTCAGCTGTACCTGCGAGCCCTGCAGGTAACAAGCTTCAGATGCGTCGCACCTCCTTATAGGCCTGAAGGTATGATGTCACATTCAGGAAGTGATGTCGGAAGGCCGGGTCATTAGGAACCTTTCCGAAGCAGAGCAGTGCTGGCTGGGTCAGGTTCACCATGAGCCTGGGGAGAACAAACGACGATCTGGCTTCATTGCTGTTCTAAAGCACATCCCACAACTAAACTTCACTGTGGAAAAATATTGAAAATGGGTTTGACCTGATGCAGGCGTCGAACAGCGGTTTGTCCTGCGTGTGCTGGCTGATGATGGGTAGAAGATCGTTCTGGAGGATCTGTCCGGCTCCCAGCTGCTGCCTGATGTCTCTGGTGTCATCCTCGTGCCTCAGGTACCGGATCAGATCCTTTACGCTCTCTACGAGAGACACAGAGAGCAGTGAAGACAATGTTAACATTGTAGACAAAATTATTAGCACCCCGTGAAATTGTACACCTTTATACATTTCTCAAGTGATGCCAAGCAGAAAGATGATTTAATAAACAAAGTGTTTAAAGCAAACTCAAAATCATTGTCACTCTGATGTTAGCAGTCAATAAAAACATTTTTAGCCTTCAATTCGCTTATTTTTGCTCATTTGGAGGCATTCCAATGCCTTGGAGCCAGGAAAATGTCGACCAAACCAAATTTAAAAGGTCTTTCAAAATCTTCTTAAAATCTTCCTTTTTAAGACTTTCAGCACCAATCGCAACTGAATCCCCACAGCATCAACGTCCCACCACCATGCTTCACTGTTGGAAGTGTTCTTGGGGTTTAATGCCCTATGTTCTCAATAAAGCCATCAGATTTGTGATCTCCAAGACCAGGACCTTCACCGGGAATTGTCTTCTTACCGAGGCAGTCCGGTTCTTTGTGGTAGATGTCTCCCTCCAGGTATCCGAGCGCACTGCATGTGGCTAATAACTCACAGTTCATCATGAACAAGTCCATGCAGCAGTTCTGTCTGAAAGAGTGGCTGGTCCTGATCTGTGGAGGAGAGCACGACTGTTCATTCAAGAACAATGGGCTTACTATAGAATGCAAAAGAACAATGTCACATACTCGTCTTTACTGGGAGATATCAGCTAGAAGCTCTTAACACTCCAGCACCAGCCAGGATAATACTCATTCTATATAAAACTCTGTTATCTGTTAAATACCATTTGGTTTTAAAATTGGGAAATAACGAGCTGTTCCGAGTTTGTTCCAGAGCACAGAAGGCTCTCACCCCGTCAGGGTTCTATGGGGCCGTGGCGTTCTAACCAATTAGAGCGTAGTGCTCTACCAGAGGATCGCACAGAGAGAAGATCGGATACGCAAGAGTCAATTGCAATGATTGTTTACTAAAACCACAGCTGCCACAGGAGACAGTGACGCACGCAACTGGTTAATGTTACTGATCTGAACAAAAGCAGAGCGTGTAACAGAGCTGATAAAGAGAGAGAGGGTCTGTTCCAATATTACCCTGAGGCTCTTTATCCGTGTGCCAACAAGAAAAAAAGAAATAAAAAAAACAGTGGTTTTGCACTTTGCAATGGCGTGTTTGGAACCAATAGTTCCAATCATAGATAAATAGTTGGTCTCTTCTGCAGATCATGAGCAAAGGGACCCAGGTTCGATTGGCAACCTCATAATCTACCAACTCTCTCTCTCTCTCTCTCCTCACTTTCTAAACTTCCGTCCTAAAGAAATGTCCAGATTTTAATTAATTGATATTGTGTATTATATTGCATATCGAGCTTTGTATGCGGAGTGTATCATTACACAGCTTTTTAACAACAGGGTTTTTTTTACACAAATATCACCTTGATCTTTTTCCACATGTTTTTCCCCATATTTCACGAAAAGCTCCCACTCACTGGGTTTAATTGTAAATATTACTCAAAGTACTTAATCCAGCATAGATACATACACTAGAAGAAGCTGTAGGTATTTTTAAAGGTTGTACAAATAGCAGTTGTAGTACTTGAAATGGCACTTTTAAAGATGGTACCTAGTAATGTTTATGTTATAATTCCCAAGTAAAATAGTCGTGTTCTGGTGGTCCGCATCGTAAGCAATAAAAAGCCATAAAATACACAAAAAATGTTAACTTTAATTCTAGATATTGATGTTTGGTGTTAGCATAAAGCCGAAACTCGCTAAGAACTTCATGCAAACAAATAACGCTACCGCTACTATCTTTGTAACATATAGCTAGTCGCGTTTATAATACTGTATAAAAATTTATATTTTAAGGTTGACGTAATTCTGTGAGTGTAATATGTTGTTTTCGAACAGTGAAAGGTTAACATCACGACATCTGTAACTTACCAGACCATATCAGATATTACCGGGGTCGCTCACAGCGGGTTTTGACACCCTACACAGTGTAGTAGCACTTCTGTATCCAAGATTAAACTTTAATTGTGCTAGAATAAATCATAAAGTGTATATTAAAGAAATATGCCCTTGCATTTGATGCAACACGACGTAAAAACTACCGCGGGGGTGTAAAGCGCGCTCACCGAACCGGAAGTGACGTCAGATCCCGGGCTCTTAAAGGAGCCGTTACTGAAGCTAACGCTCAAAATAACGGTCACTCTGACCAGTTCTGTCGTTGCCCCTTAAACAAAGTTACTGAACAATTCTTAAAATCAATAGGAAAGTGAATTATTCTATTGTAAGTTTTTTTCCCATTTCACTCTTTGATGTACTTTATTCCACCTCTGTCTCATTTTAGTGATGGTCGCTGAATAAAACATCTAGAATCAGAATTAAACTGACATGCCTCTTCATATCACCATTTCCCAAAACACATTCGAATAGTTTACAACTTTGATTTCCACCATTTATTCATGTTCACCCATTTATTGAGAATGACTAATAGAATAGAACTGTTCTGGGTTATTTATATTTCGTTGGGGTTGCTTCTAGTGGACACAACCAAAGGTCTTTTAATAAGATCATTTTTAAAATGCTTTCATGCTTGAAATTAAACTCATGCAATGCGTGTCATTAGTTTAGGTGGCAGCAGAGGACGCCATCACCTATTTTTTCATTTGCTTTCCTAATCAGTATTTCTGAAAGTGACTAGATTAGTTCTGAGTCTGACCCTCAGCCAGGAAAACCACTTACCTGCAAAGACGTTTGATAAGATCTGGTCTAAATCTTGGTTGAAGTCAACACAATTTTGGAAATTACTCTGATAAAGAAAGGAAATATTAAGTCTTGATTGTGATCAGTCTCCCAGAGCAGCTCGTCTCCAGAAGCTCCAGCTCATGTAGGACCAAAGTGGTTTTCTTGTGTTAGTTCCGACCCTGTTCTAAATAAAACAAGCCAAGAGGAGCTAAAAACTTTGGTTCTTTGGTACTACGGCCCTCCAGGAAAGACTTTAGATGCACCTTCTCAAGTTGATATCCACCGTTGGTCATCTTGAAAGGTTTCTCAGGTTTCCACCATGAGAACTGCTGGGATGACCAGAACCCTTCCTAGAACTTTTTGGCCCAAGTTCTGGAGAAAATCAGGCACTGCTCATCCATGTCCCAACAGTAAAGCATGGTGGTGGTTGCAACTGCGGCAAAAAAGTGATAAATTCTATGGTTTTCTGTAAGTTTGGGGTGCTGTGTGTAACATAAACAATCTGCCAGACGATGATGAAACCCTAGAGTATTTAATCATCCACCTGAGTCTGAGCTTGAAAAAGAACTTTTTATTCATATTCAGTTAAGGCATTTCAATACAAAGCACTTTACCATTCACCGTATGACGAAGATCATGTACAATAGAATCATTTGGGAGCAAACATGCAAAATGAACAATAAATGTTTAAAACAACCTGGTGTGCATAAATAAATAGAAAAAAATATATTTATATTACAAGTTTGATAATAATTGTCATCTTTTGCCATTTTGAGACTTGGAAGAAAGCAGTAAATGTTACAGCGGGACAAAACCATCGGATGAAATCGTACAGAAGCACACTGTAAATCATCAAACATTGTGCTGTTTACCTCAAAAAGCGAACGCAAACATGCCTCAGCTCAGCCTAAAACAGAACAGTTATGAAACGAATCAAACGTGCATGGAAATATAACAAACACAGAACTTTTACTGCGACCTTTTCTGTTTAAAAACCGAAGAAACTCAAATTTAACGAAAAACACAACTATTTCATGAGTGTTTGTAGCAATCGGATGTTTTTTCTTCAACAGGTGTGCTGATAAAAATAGTGTGAGACATCTTCAGTTATATAACAGTCATCTTATAGACCGCTGCAAGCCAAACCGAATCCTCACGCTGCTCGAAACCCAAACCCTTCACAGATATTTCTGTCCATTAAAATACTCTTGTACAAGTTTCACCCTTGTAAAGACTGAAAGCAAAATAAAGAAATGTACAAATTTATTGATAAGCACAGGCCAGAAGTTACAAACTGTAACATGTGAACGCTCCAGAAAAGACAGAAATATCAAGAGAAAACAAACGCGTGGATTAAGATTCAGGCCACACATGCACAAGAGCTCACGGTACACGTTACATGTGGACAGATGCGTGCAGTGTACAGGAAGCGCACCAGTGCACCCCCTGCAAAGCATGCATCTCTTGCATGGCTCACCCTCAAACAGTTGATCTCTGAGGAGTGGTTTAATGGCTTATCATACAGTAAAAACAAACACGTCTCTCAAAAGAGTCCAGGGGTCTCGTTTATGAAAGAGAGTGTAGACCCTTATCAGAAGAGGTGCTCCTTACACTAGAAATGCAAACGTTCTTCCATCGCACCACAACAACTGTGACATCAGCAGCAGATTAAAGCTGAATTCACACTAAAGCAACCAATCACTGAAGGGTGCTGGACCAGTCACTGGGCAAGTTTAGTTCTACAACACATTTCAAACACAAAGGGTTTAAATAATAAAAAATTATTTCTCATTTGCATAAAGTGAAAACCTTCTCAACTTTTGTCGCTAGTCTCCTCCCTGGACACACAACAGGACTCTGTGTTGCTTGTCACTTGTTTGTCAGGAATAGTGTGATTCCAGCTTTACTCTGCTAAACAGTCCAGTCACTGAGAAACTATACTTTATTTAATTCCAAATGTCTGTATAGCTTGTAGAGTTGCTTGAGATCATTGATTAATGCTTTTTATCGCTCAGAGCTGGTACAACCTGCATCGAATTTGCGCAACCATGAGATTGAAGAGCCACTTAGTGATCAACAACAGCATTTCAATTAAACTCTGCAGAAGTAGCAGTACTGGAGCGAGCACTGTTGGGTTCCCATTTTTAGGACCCTCACTTTTGTGACCAACAGTGTAGACAATGGAACTGCATTGGTGGGGCAAGCACTGCTAGGAAGAACCCTTTTAGGACCAGCTCCATTAGGGCAATTACTTTTAGGACCCGCAGTCTTGGGACCTGGAATGTTGGGATCCATGCTGTAGGGACCTGCACTTGAAGGAACAGAAATTTTAGGACCAACACTGTTAGTACCACACTTTTGGGACCCGTGATATTTGGATCTTGATTGAACCAGCACTTTTAGGACCTGTAGTTTTAGGACCCACACTGTCAGGACCAGCACTTGCGGTACCTGTAATTTTAAATCCAACACTGTTAGGACCAGCACTATTAAAACCAGCCGTGTTGGGACCCGTGCTGTTTGGACCAGCACTGTTGTTTGTCAGATTTGTTCAAGTGTAAAAACAATGAGTTTGTGCTAAATAACAGCAAAGTGAGTGGAATGAGATGAATAATCAGCAGATCAATAGCTTAACGAATGATTTCTGGGAGATGAATGAGAACGACGAGGCTCTGAGTCCACTGCTGCTGATGAAGAGTTCCAGGAGCCAACACTGATGGTTATTATTATAATTATTACAGCGTTTGCTGATGGTTATTATCTCCAGGCAGCGGAGAGATGCGCTCCTTTACAGGAACTCCTCCATTCAGGCCAGACACACCACTCTCTGATTTCATTAAAAGCCTCTTGAACAAATTGAACGGCAGAGTGAACTGAGGCTGAGAGCTTTCTGCTCTGATTGGCTGTGTTGATCACTAATCTTCTGATACAGCCGTATCATTTATCAAATGTAAATGACCACAAAAGATGATGTAAACCTTCTGAGATGGCAGAGGGTCCTAAGATTGAATAAATGGAGTGTCGTTTCTGCGTGGTGTCATGAGGTCTCACTCTGTGCCACCGCAGAACTGTAGAAATAATGAGAATATATGTATGTATATCTCTGAGTCCTGATCGAGGGCTGGCGTCTGAAACAGGTGTGAACGGGCTTAAAACAGTAATACACTAGTTGGGGGGGGGGGGTCATGTCTTTAAAGCCAAAACTGGTCGGAGTCAGCTGTTTTCTTCTTTGTAGTGCATCACTACCGGGAAATAGTCACTTTATAGCTGTCTCATGTTCAGAGAGGCGGAGTAAGCGGTAGTTCACGATCATTTAAAGGGCCAGACACCAAAAGGGGTTAATGGTATGGAGGTTAAAAGGGTTTCACTTTGGAGGATTACTTAAATGTATATAAATACATACTTAAAAAAATAATCGTATAGATAAATCCTTAAAATAGTATATTATAAAGGAACAAATAAATAAATGTATGGATAAACAAATTTAATTATATATATTGATATTTCAACACAGCTGTATTTATTTATTTATCATTTTTCTTTTTTATTTATTTATTTCCATATTTATTTCTACTGGAAATAAATATATACATGTGAAAATCAAATATAAACACTTTTTCTTCTCTAATATACTTTTAAAAATGTTATTTATTTAAAATGCATCCATTTATTTTGTTCTAAAGTAAATTTTGGTCCTCCATGATTTAGAATGTTATTTAATTTAACCTTTCAAGGTAAAAATAATTTGCAGCTTAGAAACTTTCAGAATCGAAGCATCCAGGAAGAGATCACGACTCTTTTTGAGGCGTATCATAGCAGAACCCCAAAACAAATCATGCTAAACGCATCTGAACCATGTCATGTGGTGAAACGTCGTTCTCCTGGCTCTTTATCCTTAACTGGTCCACAAAAATAAGAAACAGTCGCAGGCCAAGATATCAATATTTAAAAAAATGGCAGATTCTCACTGTCCTTCCCAGAAATCACGGTCAGATAAAAACATGAAGCGCACAAACAGAAACGCCACTGTACCTCGGAGTGTCTCGGAGAGTTCAAACACACGGTGACGCCAGAAACCCAACCTGAAAAGCTGATCTGGTTCACATGGGCCTTGATTCCAGCAAGAGCGGTGGCTCCAGCTCAGATCTGCGTGTGGTGCGTGTGTCCGGGAGGGGTGTACGGCGGTGGCGCAGGGTTCGGTTTGATCCCTCGGCTCTTCATGTAGGAAATGAATTGGTCCGGGATTTCCGCAAGAACGTCTTTGGCTAGCCGCGCCATGCTTAGGACGTGGTTCCCTGTCCGGTCCATGTAATCCCGGAACGGCACAAACTGAGAGAGACAGGACGCAGTGTGCAGCGTTATTCAATCGCACACAAATATTCAGCAGAGCAAGCGTTCGTTCACAGCTTGCTCCAAAAGTTGAGCAAAGGGTTTATTTTTTCTGTGCAGAACTGAACAGGGAGGGGCATAGAGACCCTGCAGCCACAAAGTTGATTTGTCACAGCTAGGTTTGTAAACGATAAACCGATGCAAGCGGATGCTCTTGAAACTTGAATCAGCCATTAATCTCTGTATGAGATGTTTGAGGAGTCATTGATCAAGACTTGGATTCGGTTGGCCCCATCGCACAAGCTAAAGGGACTTTAAAATCTACGAGAGCTGAAAATCAGAAACCGAGCATCAGAATGGGAAAGAAAGATGATTTAAGTGACTTTTGTTATTTATTAAAATCAGCATGGTTGTTGCTGCCAGACTGACTGGTCTGAGTATATCAGATACAACTGATCTACTGGGATTTTCACACACAACCATCTGTAGGTTTTAGAGAGAATGGTCTGAAAAGGAGATAATCTCCAGTCAGCGGCAGTTCTTTAGGTGCAGATGCCTTGTTAACGCCAGAGGTCGGAGGATAATGTTCAGATTGGTACAACCCGGTACTAGCGAGGTGTACCTAATAAAGTGGCCGCTGAGTGTCTGTTGCATTAGATTTACAACACCTTGTTAATTTTTAAGCCTATTTTAGCTGTTCTTTATATAACCATCTATCATGTTTCAGAACCAAACTCTTCACATTGTTAACCCTTTTTTTTTGACAATCTGGAGTCTTCAATTCACTGACGTTCCTTGTTATATTTCCAGAACAAGATGACTTAAGTCAATATTTTAAGAGCTTTATCAGAACAGCTCTGGAGGCAGGGATGTGAGACACTGGTGCTGAGGGGAAGGGCGGCCGTGATACACAAGGAATTCTGGGTAAACGAGGGCGTGGCAGCTGAATAATAAGAGATTAACCAGAGATGAACACAAGGGAGACATGACATGATTTCAGCTGTTTAGTGACTTATGGTGCTTTACAAAACTCAGTGCAGAGAGATGATGCTGTTAATAACGACAATCACAGGAGAGTTTGTCTTAATGAACTGCTCTGTAATGAGCTGAAACATGAGGCCTGGGCTCCTCCGCATCAGCTAATAAACCACCGATGCTGAATAATCTGATTGAAACCGAGCGGCTCATCACAGAGATGTGAAAGCCAGATGTTTATCACGTAAAACAGACAAAGGGAAAGCCAACTGTGAAGGGAGTCACCTGGACAATGTCTCGTTCTGCTAGCTTTCCTCTCGAGGAGATCCTGATTTCATCACCGTCCAACTCCACCATAGCTGAGGGGAAACACACGTGATGCAATCAGAAATATTTAACTCTTTAAACCTTGAGTGATCCGCAAAAGCAACACAGAAACAGCAGAGTTTGATTTCACAGCTTTCCGAAGATGTGTTTGGTTCTAGATGTGTTCAATGAATGAAGAGATTTGGAGACCTTTAATTAAAAACACTTGTTCACTTTTGGTTCTGGAGTCTCTCTGAATGAACTCAGCAGAGTTTAAGTCAAATTTAAGATTTCAGATGATTATAACTTGATTCCATCCATGTTTAAATAATGAGTGGAACTAAAACATTCCAAGCGTCTCATTTACTAGCTTCCTTAACTTGGTAAAGTGAACAAAGCGAGCTATGTGTAGGGATTGAGAAAGAACTGATCTGGTTACATGGAAAAATGTAGACTTTAAAAGCTCAAAGACCCATCATGAGCGATTACATGGAAGGAACGCAGAGCTAAGCTTAGAAACGTGAAGGACATGGTAAACATTGAAAAGCTTACCGTCAAACTCAGCCTGTCCAACTCCGACTATAATAATGGACATGGGAAGCTTGGCGGCCTGATGGAGAAACAGAAGAGATTAAAAGCACACCAAACACGACCTCAATGATACAGAAACACTTGCTTAGACTCAAGATAAACAGATTAAATCAGAGGCGATTAGCTCCACAAAGCCCAAACACACTGTGAAAAACACTCAACACTCACGTTCTGCTTTCAAAAATAGAGTTATAGTCTATGATAGACGGCTGACTGGGCGGGAATCATCAAATCCAGTTGGATCAGGGCACAGCAGCAGTCTATTACTTGAATTGTTTACTGATTGAAAAAAAATATATATAGAGAACAAAAATCAAGTAGAATAACAAAATCATAATATAATTCATAATATAAGTTAATGTACTTTTAGTTTCTTTTGAAAGGAGTCACTCTGTGTAATGAGTAACTATGGTAACGGTAGTGTCACTCTACAAATATGGCGGACGCACTTATGTCATGGACAGTTGGCCCAAAATATATTCCGCAGAAGGAAAAGGACCCCAGACACACAACCAAACTCATTAAGATTTTTTTCATGTAAGAAAAAGAAGTGCTGGAAAGGGCCTCGTGTTTCGAATACAGGAGCTGTTTCGAAGGCAAAGGACGCGTCAACAAATATCGATTAGATATAGTTTTTTTTCCATTCACTGTTTTTGGGGAAACCTATTTATAAAAGTATTCTTTGTTCACTGCCTAAAACTTTTCAACAGTATTTGCTGCACAGACGGAGTACTAACCAACATGTTACAGAAAATAGAGATAAAAACCAAAGACACAGCGTCCTCAAGCTCAAAGCGTTTTTATTGTTATTCGATCTCTCGCTCTAGAAATAAACCGACTCTTTCATTTGCGAACTCTCTGTACTTTAAAACCCCATGTGTAGGACCTCACCATAAAAGCTCAAGCGAATAAATCACTGGCGTCTCTCATCATTCCACACACAGACACTAATGACGGCGTGCTGTAACCGAGAGAAGAAGAATGAATAAACGTCATGGATACTGTCAGCGTTCTGACAGAGGACAAGAACTCCAGCTACGCCTGTCATTATTCACAAGCCGTGCGGCGCGGCAGTCTGTCGAAACGATTAATCCAATCCCTCGTCTGGTCATCTCTGATTGGCTGAAGATGGCGCTTGGGTTTATCGTTGCCTTTATAATGGAATTAAAGCAGACAATAATAAGCAAAATATTTCTAATTTAAAGACTAAACTATTGCTCTTGACTTGATTTAAGGACATAGTTGTTTCCTTGGAATTTGCCTAGTTCAGAAAAAAGATAAAGTATTATAACGTCAATGCAGTTTTACTTTATAAACAGCTCGTTTTGAGAACTTTGTTTGTCAATTTTTAAGATATATCAGCATTTGTTGTCAGCTAGACATCCTTGTTTTGTTATTTATTTTTGTGCAGTATGTACATTAACATATATCTGGCACATGAACAAAGTGAACCGGACTAATGTTTTAAGCTCGTCATATTCTGAAGTTTAGTGTCGATGGTCGCTCCGTTACTGCTCAACGCTTCACTGATGCATCCTTGGCTGCAATAACAGCCACAAATCTTTTTAAATATGATTCACATGCAGCCGGCTCTCGCCCATCCTGATTGGCCAGCTCACATGCAGCAGGACAAAGAAAGTTTGGCTGGTGCGGCGTTTCTTATTATACTCTTCGGTTTAGCGCTCATTGTTTTTCCTGATTACCATGTAAGAATAAAAACAGCTTCATGTCTTGTTGACGGATGGGAGGATTACAGCTTTCAATGCTAATTACCAAAAGATAAAGATGAATATGCGTAGCTCATTAGCATCTGCCAGAGCCCAGCGCTGATATTAAAACAAAATCATTTGCTTGCTCTCTTCCAACTCTCCCCAAACCCGTGAGAATTGTGTTCTCCATTTAAACAGGGATAGGGTTATCGTATGTTAATCAGACAAAATATGGAATTAAGCATTCTATACAAGTTTATAGTGTAGCAAAAGCCTATTGGGGTCTGTTTTTGAATGCAAATCAATTAATAAAGTTGTGTTTCGTCTTTAATTAGTTTAAAATTAATAAAGTTCTGGTTTGTGTTTAATGCAGATTAATTAATAAAGTTGTGCTTTGTATTTATTTTTTTTTAATTACCGGTAATTCATTTCTAGTTTGTTGATGCTCTGGATATAATGCAAATATTTAATGTTTTTTTTTTGCAACTTTTTACTGCTTTTCTACAGAGCCACTCATGAAACAGTGTAGCTCTCTGAAAAATTATGCAAAAAAAAATGTTTGCATAAAGACAAGTCTTATTTGATCAATGCACTTTTTATTTTCAATCAAATCAAGCTGTTTTTTTTCCAGTTTAGGAACCCTGAGTTCCTCTATGGAACCAAATCATAACTGTTGAAAAGAGCTCAAACGTGATTGGTTGATCTCTCTTCCTGGGGCGGGTTGAAGGGAATCCTTCCGCGAGGCTCATCTAAAATCCTACAAGTGATTAATGCATGAGTTCTCAGCTACAACCAGACTCGATTTCAAAGTCCTCTGATTCCTCTAGACCAACTCTCACCATCACAACGAAACTATCGTAAAACCGCAGCGCAGGATGATGACATTTTACAGAAAGAAAGGCTGCAGATGCAATTGCTGGACTGAAAAAGGTATATTTGTAGCTTTGCAGCCTGACTGCTCTGCTCAGATTCCTGCACTTCAGAGCAGATGCCTGCGTTCACGCTCATGTTGAATATGAACTAATGTGGGAGGTGACGGGATGCTGTCCAAACGGCCTGGATCAGCGAGGTCCTCATTGGGGGAGCGCTCGCTCCTCTGTGGGAGGATTTAAATGGAGGAGGACGAGATGTGAGCAGATGCTGCACGTAACAGCTTTTCTCATGAATGATAGATGCATCACCCGCTGCCACTGAACCACAGCTCTGAGAAGTAGGTCAGTGTTCCTCCAAGGGTTTCTCTGAACACTTCAAACATGCCACCAGACGGCATCTGAACACAACACGGGCCAGAACTCTACAAAAAAACAATGGCTCCGATACGGAAGCATCCAACGTTTGCATTTAAATAAACTTTAAAATTGCAGTCTGTGTTTGTTTGGGATATATTTGGGCAGCAAAACCGGATTCGATTTTTAAACAGATGCGTGTCTGTGTGGTGAGTCGGCATGCGAGGGTTTATATTAAAGGGGACCTCAGAACTTTTAGAACAGAAATGTAGTTTCTGATGTGAGATAGAGAGAGGAGTCAACAAGACTATGATGAACGGAGCACTATCCCCACTGTGAAGCACAGAGGCGGGTCACTGATGTTCTGGGGATGTGTGAGCTCCAGAGGCACAGGAAACTTGGTCAGAATCGATAGAAGATGAATGCAGCATGTTCTCAAAGGAGGGAATTGTGCATCTTCAGCACTGGAGGCTGCTCATGGGACGTTATTGGACATTCCAACACCACAACGATCTAAAACACAAGGCCACGCCTACTCGTCATTGGTTCCACCAAAACAAAGTGAAGGTTCTGGAGTGGATCTCAGTCTCCTGACCTCAATATCACTGAAGCACTCAAACGTGCCGTTCATGCTAGAATTTACGAGAGTCCAAGAAAAACGTGCTGCTTTACCAACAGAGAAGATAAAGAACCTCATCGACAACTACCTCAAGAGACCTGAGGCTGTCATTGATGTTAAAGGGAGATACAGAATATTAAGAGCTGTTGCTTATTATTAAGTAAACCTTTGATTAGGATCATTCGGAAAGTTTCATTATGATTCATTATGACAATTCTTTGACAATAGATGGCTAAGGTTTCAAGAGATGGCTCTCAGAGCTAGCTGTTCACAAACAAATATCAGAAACAAACAAAAGCAGTTTTACCTTGGCACCGACTTAAAAAACGGCACATAGAGCTCTCGTCTTATGCAGGTCTTCGGGGAAACAGCAGCAGGCAAGATCTTAAAAGGAAGGTGTGGCTGTTCTACAAGTCTGACTAACAGTCGCAAATTCCCTTTAAATCCAGTCTGCTGGGAATCAGGCGGGAAGGATCCCATGCACCGCTGGAGGACTCCTAAATGTAAATGATCTCGATGCAGATAGACTCTTTCGCAGCTCATACTCACATTCACGATTGCCTCTTTGGTTTGCGACATGTCGGATATGACTCCATCTGTGATTATGAGGAGCACGAAATACTGCGAGCCGTCCTGAACCGCAGCAGCGTAGCTGCAGAGACAAGAGCAGGAGCAGACATGTCAACTTTAACCAAACCCGGTCTCTGAGCTCTTGATCTTGAGATTTCAAGCAGCTTTGAAGAGCTATTACCACACATATAACAATCAGAAATGTGATCAAACAGAACCCTGAGGTGTTTCTTGAGCCAGAGATGGCTGATAACTTCAGCTGGAAATTGCATGAAGAATGTTTGACGAACGCAAAAGACTCAAAAGTAAATCGTTGTTCAATTCGACTGAGGCACACTAGATGTTTCTCCTCTGGTCTGGTTTCTTTGAACAGGTTTGAATGCTACAAACAAACTCTATGTACAGCGATCCCAATCCAAATGAACTCAAAAGCTCAGATGAACACAGCTCTGAGTGAACACCTTTAGAAATGACATTCTAATCGTCTGGACAGGAAGTTCAGTTTATTCTCTGTTTGAAAGAGAAAAACATAACAACAAAACAAGTTCAACAAGTAATTAGTTTATTTTGCAGAGCAGAACAAATCCCTTCTCCTCTATTTACCCCTTTCCTGGTTTCCAAAGACTCCAACTCAGCCTTGTTTCGATCCCTCCACTCGCAGTTTGAGCCTGAGGAGGCGCGTCACGCTTCATCTCCAACGCCTAATTTAAATCTGTAGAAGATGGCGTTTTTAATTACATCACTGGATGGAGCGTAATCAGATGGAAAATGATTTGATCGCGTGGAGCCGTGACACGAGGGAGGCGGTGGAAATGTCTTCAGACAATTACTTTGTCTGCTTTTTCCGGAAACACACCCACTTTCTGCTGAAAATGACAATTAAAGCCTGGCAGAAGCCAGCTCTGAGTCAGTCTGTGATGACACCTGTGATGAGTGCTTTGCAGAGGGGGATGCTTCGTGTCAGGAAACAAGCAGCGTGTGGGATCAAAATCATCAGCAGTTTGGTTCTTGGAGGCAGCGGTTGAGGGATGTGAGCAGTGGAGGCCCATCAGAAGAACACTGTTCTCTTCATTTCTTAGCATTTCTTGGCAGCACATCCTGCAGTAGGTGCGTGAATTGTTTTTTTTGTCCAATCAGATTTCAACTTGCTGCCATGTGAATCTGCACGGGGCCTTCAGTGCCAGAACTCATGGTTTTTGTTGTATTAACTGCAACTACATTGGCTTAACACTCCTCAGGCTCTTTGAGAAGGTCTATGATCAGCTGATAATTGAACCTTTGGAAGAAGGAGGAACAATGCAAAATGTTGCCAGGGTATCGCTGCTCAGATTTCTCTTCTCACAACCCAGCTCCAGATAAACAGATGAAGAATCGCAAGGACAGCTAGCTAGCATAGGAAAACGTCAACATTTCTCTGTCCTCTGATTGGCTGAAAACCCCCAAGTTTGAGAGCAAACGTCCACAAGTGCTGACTGAGGAAGATGAAGTGACCTGAAATTGCTGGAAATCTTTTAATTTCCAAGTATTCTGATGAGCTTTCCTTAAAACTTCAGGTCAAATCTCCCGATGCTTTGTGACAACTGTGCAAGAGGCTTTTTTAATACAATACAGAGCGATTTTACTCAGGCGAAAGTGATATTTGTGTGACCAAAAACACACTGTTCATAAAAAAATCTAAATAACTTAAAACAAATGCATTTCATAGTTTTTTTTGTCAGAGTTGTTTAGATGCTTTTTGTCTCAGATACATCATTATTGGGAAATCTGAGCTGTGATCAGTTTGGCTGCTCATGTAGAAAATCACATCTGCATTTCTTCGCACTAAACCCCGCTCCATCATTTGTATGCAGGGAGCGGTTGGGCTGGCCTTTTGCTTTGCAACATAAACAACAAGATTCCGGTTAAATGGCAATTTAATGGAGTGAATTCTGAAACAATGCATAAGAGGTCAAGAGCTGGAAATACCAATTTAATGCTGCATGAAAAAATCTTCTCCTCCATAGATTTCTGTTGAGGAATGACCTGAAGATCGGTCACTCCTACATAGAATTAACCAGGAACTGCATTCCACCCAGAGTTTCAGAGTGGAGCATGTTAATGGCGTCATTAATAAACCGGAATTCTCTCAATGTTTTATGTCATATTTTTGCTCTTGTGTCTGTGATCTGGTGCCACAGCTCCACCTATAATCTGTGTCCTGTTTGCGCGGTCTTCTGTGGAGAGTTTGTATCCGGACACTCCCAGTCTCCTCCTCTGCAGGGTTTGAACTCTGCAAAGTTGAATTGAAAACGGTGGATTCAAATTTTGATTGGGAACACTGATGGCACGCCCTGATTGCTCCTCCCAAAACATGTTATACAACTCCAGACAATAACTCCGCCCTTTATTTAATATTTGGTTTCACAAAATAAGTGAAATCAGTCAGTTCCTATAAGCATTACTAAGTTCTCACACCCTTCAGTCAAAATTCCGCTGGTCTCTCAGACTGGAAGATCTCTCCATAGCTGTACAGTGGGATTTAGATCTGGATCATTGCTGGCCATTTGAGATCTCTCCAGAGCTTTCTTGCATCAGATCATAATCCTCATATCTGCATTTTTGAGAAGCTACTTTGAGTTTATTTTCACTATGTTTTAGTTATTTTGCTTTTCATCATCTCAGTTTGTTTTACTTTTTACCCACTAGGCGACACCCCACACATCCTAAAGGCAGATTTGAGCAGAAGCTTACCTGGCCACGTGATTTACAACAGGGGCGAAGTTTGTGGGTCCGTAGAGCTGGACGGTCTTGAGACTCTGATGATAGGCTTCCAGAATCCCCTCGATCCCATTGCAGTAGGGGTTTTCAATATTGCCGTTCTGAGAGACAGAAATCAATGAAGGTCTTCATTTAAACTGTAATATCAGTCAATACTGAGCCTGTTATAGACGGTCCCCAGACGCTCTCATCAAAACCTCTTAAAGAGACACTTCTGCCTCATCAAAGATTCTCAAACTAAGTGTCGAGTCCAAACAGCCTCGTGCGATGAGCTCCGGTCCATCTGTTTCTACATGAGCCCTTCTATGTTCACGCTGCACTCATGAAAATAAAGTAGGTGCTAGCTCAGACGAGAAATAAACAGCTTCTCTGACGTCCTCTATACAGGATCAAAAATAAAAGGAGAAGAAAGGATCACACGCTTTTGTCCTGTCATTTACAAAGTACAATCTGTATGGAAGTACTTTTGAAACTGAAACAGCACCACATATTTGTATCACATAAAATAAAAAAAGTCAACATCTCTCCTTTCATCCCCATAGCAGCCGCTGATGCAGAGGGGGAGGACTTTCAGAAAGAGATGGAGGACTGTCTGAAGAAGGCATGAAGATGACTTTATTACAGATTTCTTTCTCTTGTATCAGTCAGAAACTCAACATACTTTGCAGATGTCATTATTACACCTTCAGGGGCTGACCAGCTTTGTTCCCATTATTCCGACTCAAACCATGACTTGCTGACAGCGCAGCCTTGTTGGAACTGAGTGACCGTCCACCAATCATCTACTACTCTATCTATCGGGATCACTCACGGTTGGGAGGATACTCTGGAGCACAAATACCTGTTTGCTGCAATGTCATTTTGAAACATTAGCAGCTGTTCTCTTGATCTGATGCAAGGATCTGCCAGAATCTGCACAAACCCATCTGAACCAGCCACAAATCTGATGTTTTTGTGAAATATCTAATGTTTTCATACTTCACCCAAAGCATTGAACCATTTGATTCTTTTCAGCAGCAGACAGATCCTCTCCATCCTTATGTTGCTTGAAAACAGAGCTCTGCTTACTGATGTGGAACACCTAGCTTTGGTGGTTTCTCTTTAATTGGGCTCACCTGGCATCTAGCTGTTACAGGTTTTGAGTGTTCAAAACAGCCCAGAGACATGAAACCTAGAAATAACATTTGCATAACAATTTGGAACAGGGGGTAAGCTAAAGTATATTGAGCTATGCTAAGCGTCTCCTTCTTTGTTTTGAATCGATGTAACATATAGAATAAATAAATGAACCTCACAAGGGGAAACTCATGGGAAACGCGTCCGTCAGGCGGTAGCTTGGCACCAAACCCCAGCGCTGGGAACATCTTGTCGCTGTCGTAGTCCTGGATGATTTCACCCACTGCCTTCAGCGCCAGAGCGTAGGCGTTCATCTGGTAGGGGTTCATGTAATGGAGAGATGTGGACTGAGACGGGTTACCTGGAACAAACAGCACACACACACTCGGGTCTTCAGGGATTATTTACTAAAACAAGACAAAAGAACACAAGCACTCAAGCTCAGAAGAAATGATTTGCAGAATGATACTTGAAACGAACAGCTATCATCCCTGACAGAAACAGGAAGCAGCTTCGTTCTGCATCCATCCACCACTGACGACACAAGGAGTCTGATGATTGAGTCTAGATTCCCTAACCTTTCAAGAGCTCACACACGCTGTTCCCAGCCCTTAATGACTTACCGTTGGAGGCGGTGAAATCAATGGCCACGGTGAAATTGATCTGGGTCCTGGGAAAAGAGGAAGAAATGAGAAAACAGGAGAGTAAGCAAAAGTTTATCCAAGTAGCTCCTGTACAGACAGATCTAATATCTCATCCTTGTGTTATTTCAGCCGCCCACAACCCAAGTTCATCACAACTGGAGACATTCGAAGAGGTTCAGGGTCTGGTTCACTAGTAGAAATGACATGCAAACATGTGTCCGTTCATCTGAAACATTATTTCAACAATAAATAATCAAACAAACTAAAGACAGTGAAAAGATTCATCAATTGCTCACCGGTCCAACTGCTCATTAATGCAGATTTCTAACCAGCCAATCACACGGCAGCATGGTTGTTGCAGTATTTCAGATATTGCTGCTCTACTGGGATTTTCATGCAGGTATGCATCTCTGAATGCCGAGCATGTTGAACAGCATGTTGCTTTCATTTCAATATGGACTCTCTGAGGAATGGTTTCCAGTAGCTTGTTGAACCCATGCCACTAATGGTTGAGGCGGTTCTGAAGGAAAACAACCCTGTCCCTAACCTAATAAAGTGGCCGGTGAATGATGTGGCAAGTTGAGGATGTGAAGGGACACTGGTGATCTGGAAACTGCCCCCCACCCCCTTGCCGTGGAGAAGGGGTGGAAATGAGCGAACATCTGAATGCTTATATACGATAGAAAATGATGATGGGCAAGCTCTCACCATAGCTCCTCCCGAACTTTGTTTAACAAATTACTTATGATGACTCATTGTGGACCTTTGATCTTGAGCTGATGTAAAATTTGGACCTTTGATTTAAAAGTCGTAGATGGTTAACCAGACGAGGAACAAGTGGAGGAGGTGGGAGATTGAGGTGCTGCATGGGTAGATGATCCTGTGCTTGTTGAGGCTAAAGAATCCTTGACAAAGTGTAACGAATTCAATCTTGGAGCTAAAAAGGCTGTTGGTTTCTTTCTGGAACAGATGTCATCTGCAAATATACTGCGACTGCCGTTGCATCTAAAAATATCGGATGCGTTCGTATCATCTTCTGACGATTCAAAAGCCCAATGTCAATTATTCCTCAGCTCCAGGCCAGGAAACAGCTCTGAAGTGCTCTCCTGATTCTGTGTGTGACTGCAAACACACAGACAGACACAAATGTGTCCTAATGCCGGCTGATGTGCGTCGTGGAGCCCATCTGCACGCTGTAATTGGGATAAACAGGGTGAGTCATTAACTGGAGCCGCAGACACAGATTTTCTCTGCTCGAGCAGCGGGGTTAATGCAGTGCTCGCAGGTCCATCTGTAGCCTGTCTTTAGTGCATCTCTTCACACACCGACTCCTTCTGTGCTGGCCTCCCACCAGCGCCAAAACCTTGTTAGTCCTGTCTGCCAAACGAGCCTTAAAGGAAGTCGTGGTTCCACACGGAAGAGATTTTACAGCCAAAGTGAAAACAATTGTATTTTTCTATTTCAAGCAGGGGATATTTGCTCGATTGATCAGGGAAAGAGTTTCAAGCAGAACTAGATCAGTAGCAGTTTTTGATTTCACCGGAATGGACTCTTTCCCAGTGCTGCATCGCAAAATCTCTTTTCTATTCCCCTTTGTCCCGACTCCCCTCACTATTTGATGATATCCCTGCTTCTTGAGGAAGTCTCACAGAACCTGTCGAGAGAGTAGGTTTCAGGAGGTAGGGGGTCAGGGCTTTTCCATGAGAGGTTACTCTGCCAGTAAGTTGAGAACAATAAAAAACAAAACGGCTTGATACAAAAGTGGCTAGGGGAGCTCATCTGGGCCGTGATGAGCCTTGCACCTGAAGCAGGAGGAGAGCAATGAGGCTCTCCTCATGAAAATGATGTTTTAAGAGGAAGCTCATTGTGGATTGAAAAATGATCTAATTCTACAGTATGCTGATAAATAAAATACAGTTTCTGACCAACAGCAATGCCATAGAACCACAGCACGACAGAAAAAGGGTCAAAACGAGGAAGCCAACTCAACAGTGTCCCAAGAATCAGAGAGCTGCTTCAACCCCTGCAGACAAATTACAATAATCACATTTCAGCTCTGGAGAAATTGCCACCATCACATCACAGCCGTTATAAAGTTATATAAGTATAGCTGAACATTATAGATCGATTACACGTGCAGCAGTGTTAACTCTACGAATGAACATGACAGACTCGACCCTCACACAAGTTTCTCATTTGCTTTTAATGATCTGCTAGAATGTCTGGTGTGTCGCCCAAGACTCAGAGCACATTAGGAACTGGTTATCTGCCACTCAGCCACGAGAAGCTCTCTACAGGTAAAGGTCAGGCTCTAGTCAGCGCACATATGTGTTCAAACCCCTTTGCAACACTTACAGGAGCTCAGCTTCCCACACCGGTACATCCCGCTCACATTCCTGAAAGGTTACCATCTTTGTACCACCTGAGCTGTGCTGTGACATCAAAACACATTTAGAAATCACAAGCGGAACAGTTCAAATTACCATTTGTTCCTGCAAGAGATAATTCTATTCTTACTCAGTAGTGATGTGACACTGTAAAATATGGACGAGGCATCACCATCTCTCTCCTTCAAGGCCAAAAAGCATGAGAGTCGAAGCCTGATATGACTGTGAGCAGGAATCTGCACATGCTCCACTTTCTCCAATTATCAGTTATTTTAGATAAAACTAAAAAAGAATATTGTCGATTGCAGATATGACTATCAATACTCATCAAAAGATTCCCAACACAACAATAGTCTAGCGAGAGTTTTACTTAAATGAGGAAAGCACGTCTTAATTCTATAACGCAGTCACTCAGTGTCAGACACATTAGGTAAGAGTGCATTAAATAAAAGTTCTTCTTTTACTTTCGGCTGTTCCCAGTTTAGGGGTCGCCACAGCGAATCATCCTTTTCCACCTAACTCTGTCCTCAGTATCCTCTACTCTTGCACCAACTACCTTCATGTCCTCTTTCAGCACATCCATATATCTTGTCTTTGGTCTTCCTCTTGACCTCTTGCCTGGCATCTCCATCTCCAACATCCTTCTACCAATATAACCACTATCCCTCCTCTGCACATGTCCAAACCATCTCAACCTGGCCTCTCTGACTTTGTCTCCAAAACAACCAACCTGAGCTGTCCCTCTGATGTGCTCGTTCCTAATCTTGTCCATCCTCGTCACTCCTAAACTGAACCTCAACATCCTCATCTCTGCTACTTCCAGCTCTGCCTCTTGTCTCTTCCTCACCGCCACAGTCTCCAACCCATACATCATAGCTGGTCTCACTACTGTTCTGTACACCTTTCCTTTGATTCTTGCTGACACTCTTCTGTCACACAACACCCCTGACACTTTTCTCCACCCACTCCAACCTGCCTGCACTCGTCTCTTCACCTCTTTTCCACACTCCCCGTCGCACTGGACTGTTGACCCCAAATACCTAAACTCCTGCACCTTCTTGACCTCAGCCCCCTGTAACCTCACTGTTCTATTTCCCTCCCTCTCGTTCAAACACATGTATTCTGTCTTGCTGCGACTGACTTTCATTCCTCTTCTTTCTAGAGCTGACCTCCAACTTCCAGGTTTTCCTCCACCTGCTCTCTGCTCTCACTACAAATTACAATGTCATCTGCAAACATCATTGTCCATGGAGATTCCTGTCTGACCTCATCTGTCAACCTGTCCATCACCATAGCAAATAAGAAGGGACTCAAAGCTGATCCTTGATGTAGCCCTACCTCCACCTTGAACTCTTTTGTCTGACCTACAGCACATCTCACTGCTGTCTTACTTCTCTCATACATATCCTGAACTACTCTGACGTACTTCTCTGCCACTCCTGACCTCCTCATACAGGACCATAGCTCCTCTCTCGGCACCCTGTCATACGCTTTTTCTAAATCCACAAAGACGCAGTGCAGCTCCTTCTGACCATCTCTGTACTTCTCCATTAACAATCTCAGAGCAAAAATTGCATCAGTAGTGCTCTTCCTGGGCATGAAGCCATACTGCTGCTCACAAATATCCACTTCCCTTCTTAGCCTAGCTTCCACTACTCTTTCCCAAAGTTTCATTGTGTGGCTCATCAACTTTATGCCTCTGTAGTTGTTACAACTCTGCACATCACCCTTGTTCTTAAAGATTGGTACTAGGACACTTCTCCTCCATTCCTCAGGCATCTTCTCACTCTCTAAAATCCTGTTGAATAACCTAGACAGGAACTCCACTGCTGTCTCTCCTAGACACTTCCACACCTCCACTGGTATGTCATCTGGACCAACAGCCTTTCCACTCTTCATTCTCCCCAGAGCCTTCCTCACCTCATCCTTTCTAATTTTTTCAACTTCCTGCTCTACAATATTCACCTCTTCCTCCCTTCTTTCCCTTTCATTCTCCTCATTCATCAACTCCTCAAAATACTCCTTCCATCTTCTCAGCACACTCTCCTCACTTGTTAGCACCTTTCCATCTCTATCTTTAATCACCCTTATCTGTTGCACATCCTTCCCATCTCTGTCTCTCTGTCTCGCTAATCTATACAATTCCTTCTCGCCTTCCCTCGTGTCTAACCTGGCATACAACTCATCATATGCTTTCTGTTTGGCCTTTGCCACCTCCCTCTTCACTCTGCGCTGCGATTCCTTCTAGTCCTGTCTACTTTCTTCAGTCCTTTCAATGTCCCACTTCTTTTTAGCCTCTTCCTCTGGATGATGTCCTGTACTTCCTCATTCCGCCACCATTTTTCTTTTATTGTCTCCCGGTGAATAATAAAACAAAAAGCAAAAATAACATTTCAGAAGTGATAAGAAGCATCCTCACAAAGAAGCAGCTCCTAGCCGAACTTTAAGATATGTATTGTGATACACTGTATTGTTACACCTCTAGCAAACTATCAGTATTCATTGAGTGTGGTTAAATGTTACGTTTATAACGACCAATAAGTTTGTACAAAACTCAACACACACTCACCGGCTACTTTATTAGGTGCACCTTTCCTCATCTGCGTAAATTTCATATGGCATCATCGCAATGCACCTATGCATGTAGACATGGTCCAGACGATGTGCAGTTCAAACCGAGCATCAGAATGGGGATTTAAGTGGCTGAGTATTTCAGAAACTGCTGATCTCCTGGGATTTTCATCCACAGCCATCTCTAGGGTTTACAGAGAATGGTCCGAAGAAGAGAAAATATGGTTCCATCTGATAGAAAGGCTACAGTAACTCATTACACTCGTTACATTTGAGGTCTGCCGAAGAACATCTTTGAACACATCGAACCTTGAGGCAGATGGGCTACAGCAGCAAAAGACCACACCAGGTGCCACTCCCATCAGCTTTCTTGTGCATGATGATGGGTTCACTGTACTTAAATGGCTCTATAGCAGGGGTGCTCAATACGTCGATCGCGGCGTGAAATTGAAACAATATCAGCCGATCTTCCATCCCGTCACAGTTCAGTAAAGTTAGCTGCAGATTCACGGATTCGGTTTTCTCTGCTCAATAGCTCGAGACCAGAATGTTCTTAGTAAACAAATAATACCTATTTTTAATCTGTGTTATGTAGCGGACAAACTACAAAGCGTTTTTATCAAAACAAGTTTCCCTCGGCATTCTCAGAAACACATTACCGTCTATGAGCAACCCGCTGACATGGAATCACTTAGGGACCGTCTGCAAATGACCAGATCCAAAATATGTTTTACCCAGAATATGCTTCATAACTTCATTCTAAATAACTCTATTACAACCAAAATCAAGCAACACACCACTCCTCACCTGCATATTGTACTGCACGACTCAGTTTCAATAAAAAAAATTGAAAAATTATCAGAGCATCATTTTATTCTTGATTATTTGGATCAAAGCTCAATTGCTCCCATAAAAATCACTCTATTATCACCAAATTCAGGTCACACACAACTGTTCTAATGATTCAATTCAGTGCAAGTCATCAAATTAAACTCACGTTATTACAAAAAAATTAAATAATTAATTATTATGTGTGTTTTGTCAATTCTCAATAAAGTTGAAAATAATTGTTTGTTGATTGATGTTTTACATTTTTGTAGCGGGTAGATCACTTTGACTCTGTCATTTTAAAAGTAGCTCGAGCACCCCTGCTCTATAGTCACCAGATCTTAATTCAGAAGAGTGTCTTTGGGATGTGGTGGAGACAAATCTGCATGCTATCATGTCAATACGGAGCAAACTCTAAGAGGAATGTTTCCAGTACCATTTTGAAATCTATGCCACAAAGGATTAAGGTAGTGTAGAAGGCAAAAGGGGGTTCAACCCGATACTAGCAAGGTGTACCTTCTAAACTGGTGGTATGTGTAGATAACCTACAGGTTTGACTGGATTTCCCGCGTCCGTGAATAGTCCTGTGGGGCTAATAGGGCTGTGAAGGAGGATTCTGTGCTCTCCCCTCTCGAGAGACAAAGTTATGAGATCTCAGGGTAACAAGAAAAGAGACACGACATGTAGTCACAATTTTATTGGCAGTTTCTTCAATACATTGTAGATCGGGGGATGGCACAGGGGACATCATGTACTTATCCCCAAGAAATGCTGACTCCAGAATCAGGGTGAGCGAGTCTTTTGAACTCAGGTCAGCCTGAGCTTTGGCCTGAACACTTCTCCACAGTTTCATCATGAACATTATATTGCAAAAGGTTCAGTTTTTACAATATTTTTCCCAAGAAGAAACAGAAGTGTTTAATTAACTGTGCTAACATGCGGCCTGCTCATAGTTTAAAAGCAAGTGTAAGGCCGTCCCCCACTGTGAGCATGCTCAGATTGATTCTGACGTCCCGGTGAAGTTTCTTGTTGAGTTTATCGATGCTGATTGAGTCAATGTCCCCCTCCTTGGGGTTCACCACTTTACCGCTCCACAGGACCTGGAGGAAAACATGGTCAGCCTTTAATCTGATGATTCAACCAGTCACATGTTAATCACATGCCCTCTGGTTTGGTCACATGTTTACTGGCTTTGTGTCAAGAGTAAGCAGTTTGCTCTGTATCCAGTGTTTGAGTTGTGAACAGCATTGGGAGGTACCAGATTACTTGGTTGAAGTATGAAAGTTCACAGATTTTAAATCATCAGGGAGGTTGATTTATACCCCCGAGTGAAGCGTCGGATGGTAGGAGGGTTTAAATGCACTAGATGATTAACGCTGGTGGCAAGTCCTGAAACTCCACCTGAACTTTGTTATACAAACGTCAAAATCAATCTATAGGGAAACAAATTCAACTTAAACCTTTAATCATAACCTTAATCCTAAAAAGTACATCTTTTCACTCTCTAATCTTGTTCAGGAGCTTTGTTGCAACGTGGATTCCAGTTTCCACTCATATCTTCCTTTATTTTTTTGCTGTTCCCAAATCAGTGTGCTCCCGACAACCTTCCACTGTGTTTAATGCTTGGTGCAGAGACGACTGGTAATAACCAAAATCTTTAGTGATTACTTTCCTTCTTGAAGGATTTAAATCATAAGGATAATAAAGATCTACCCGGTTAAACCGCTCCCTCAGATGTGCAAGAACGTGATTAGATGCAGGTGTTCGCATTTCCGTAAAATTGAATGATCATTTCTGTGATTATATTTGTACACAAACATTTGAATGAACATTTTCCATGGTGCACCAACATGCTTCAGTTAAAGGGGCCAAATTATACATCATCGACTTTTCAACAGTCCTACCATATTTCAGTGGTGTTCATCAAAAACATGTCTCAACCAATCAGATTAATCGCTGGATCAGCTCACCACTCGCTGCAGAGAGCAGCAGACCCGCGCTGAAGAACAATCTGAGAAAGTGTGTTTTCTGTCGATTATAGTATAGTAGGTGCTAGGGTTCGACGATGTCACATGTCGATTGTTAAACCCAACAATATTCACATGAAATAGTTCCAAACTTTGTTCATTAACTTTATCTCACACAAACAGGATGAGAACAGGTTAGCATACACCGGCACTGAACTGCATGAAGCGTGTTGTTATTTCTACATGTTTATGGTAGATTTAGTCCATTGCAAAGTGATGAGACTTACACAGAACTCACGATGCACTTTTTATTAGTCCCTTTCCAGCCACACAGAAACCTTCATTTTAATTTGAACGATGTCGTTCTAATTCATTTACGAATGGTGGCCATTATGCACTACATACCCATGATTCCCGAACTACAAATCCCAAAGGGGGCGCGTTGAAAGCACGACTGTGAGCAACGGGGGTAAACGGTGCGTTTTGCAGAGGCAAAAAAATATGAGGCGATTCAAAGACATTTCTTACAATTAATATTGCATTTAGAAAGTTAATAACGGTGCAGGGCTAGAATACAGGGCTCTAATATTTATTATAAATGCTTTAAAATTGCATAACATGGCCGCTTTAAAGACTTATCTTCAAAAGTGACTAATGTATGATAGACCAAAGTATCCCATGAGCCTAACTAGGAAGCGGAAGAGTTAATGTATCTAAAAGAAAGTTGCTACTGACGTTATCGATGGCGATGATTCCTCCTTTTCGCAGCAACTGCAGGGATTTCTCATAATAATTGTCATAGTTGACTTTATCGGCATCAATGAAGATGAAATCAAACGTCTCTGCTTCCCCTCCAGCCAAAAGCTCATCTGAGGAACATAACAGTTCTTTAAAATGTAACATTTACGAAATACTACAGATTTCAGCAATGATATCAAAGGTTATATTATACACTTTAACAAATACATTGGTCTTGGCTACTTTAGAGGAATGCAAATGCAATTTTTTGCCTTGTTTCCCATGCCATGTTTTTTTTCATCCACAACCTCATTACATTCATCTACAGTAAAGGCTCATTGTATCTCTTTACCCAGAGTCTGTAGAGCTGGCTTCAGGCGCACATCTATTCTGTCCTCAACGTTTGCCTGAGGAGATTTCAGAGAGATTATTAAACACATGAATACACCTTTTTGCTTAAAAGTTGAGATGTCTTTTTGTGTTTGATTAGATGTGATACTCTATGGTAACTGTACTGTTAGTACCTATGTCTTTTTGGGACCCATTTCGACAAGGTTCCATAACTAAGATGAATTGAACTGAATTGGGAATATTTTCTGAGTGGTAAAAGTAAGAATGATGAAGAAAGACAACAAAGGGGTTTGAGTGATTAAGAATGGGGTCAGGCCAGGTTGGGTCAGGGAGAATGGGGTTGGGCCATTAAGGATGAGGTCGGTGAGGATGGGGTCAGGCCATTGAGGATGGGGTAAGGCCGGGTAGGGTCAGTGAGGATGGGGTTGGGTTGTTAAGGATGGGATAATGGGGTCTGTGAGGATGGGACAATGGGGTCGGACCATTGAGGATGGGGTCAGGCCAGGTAGGGTCAGTGAGGATGGGCTATTGAGGACGGGGTCTGTGAGGATGGGACAATGGGGTCAGACCATTGAGGATGGGGTCAGGCCAGGTAGGGTCAGTGAGAATGGGGTCAGGCCATCGAGGATGGGGTCAGGTCGGGTAGGACCAGTGAGGATGGGGTAAGGCCAGCAAGGTTCAGTGATAATGTGGTCTGGCCATTGAATATGGGGTCAGGCTGGGTAGGGTCAGTGGTAGTGGGGTCAGGTCAGTGAGGTTGTGGTCAGGTCTGTGAGCATTGGTCAGGCCAGATAGGGTCAGAGAGGATGTGGTCAGGTCAGTGAGGATGGGGCAGAGGTGTGGAACTCAAGTCAGATGACTTGAGACTTGACAATATGGCAAAACACATGTATGTTTAAATGTCTGGTGTAATGATCCCACCATAGCCCAGTACGGTCGTCCAATATTGACAAATTCCTCACAGATGTCACATGCAATCAGTTTCCCATCTTGAGGAAGCGTCAGAGCAATACTCAGAGCGTTATAACCTGTGTATACACCTGTGCATGTAGAATGCCATTTAGCGATGGAACTCAACAGGGGGTAAGAATCCATGAGCAAAAGAATCCATACCAATCTCGATGGCCTTCTTGGCTTTGATGAGGCTGGCAAGGTTGGCCATGAATTGAGACTGCTCGCAGGCCACCATGACCATGCTCAGCTCATGCTCCATGGTTTTCTGAAAATGAAACAACTTGAGAGTATGAAAAGTAGCAGAAGTCAAGACTACACACGTGACATTAACTAATGCATGGCACTCAATTAATTTATACTAATAAACAAATCCCAATTCGTATTAGAGTCCCTAAAGACAACGTACCTTTGATTACTTGTAAGTTTGCCTCTAAATACCTTTGTAGAAGAAATGATTGTAGAATAAAAAGTTTGACTCTCTTTCTTTTGTCACTATCTTCCTTTTCATTGGATTACATTTTTCTTCTTTCCCTTATGGATTGGAAACTTGGTTATATGTCAGTAATTCGAATCCACTGACAACTTTTTGTTTATATTGGAGTCCCTATGAAACCAAAACTCACAGTTATTTCGCCCCATTTGTCGCCTCTTAGGATCAGCAAGGGGGTGCTAGGGACATTTTCTATCCTCGGGTCCCCACAGGGACAGATGATGGGAGATAGATGGAGCATAGTCAAAATCAAAAATAGACATTGGACTACATTGTCTACAAAACTTGCCTACATAGACTACAACATCTCTAAGAATTTGCTGCCAAGACCATTAAAATGCTTTAAAATTTGGGCAAAATTTTGTAAATGCTAGGCTCTCCACATCCATGTGTACAGGATAACCGCAATAGAATGTGTCAGAGGGGTAGAGTTTGACATTGTCGTCACTGGTGTGTTGACAACCGCCAGAGTAATGGCAGCCGAAGCAAGGAGTGTCTAATGTGGATTACTTGGCATTTTCCCAATTTGATCACCAGACGAAGGCTGTTTACAGCATTTCAGGGGTGTTTGTGTGTCCATGTGGATGTATTGTTTTAATGATGTGTGACCTTTGTTTTTTTTGTACACGGTTTGAGAAAAGATCCCAGGTACATGTGAACTGAAAGTGTGATGTTCAGGGTTGATTGTTACCTGTCGAAGTTGGGTGAGTGCCGGGTGTTCCCTCAGCGATTGAGAGAGTAGATACTGCATCACAGGATCACCTTTTCTGCCCACGTGACTCTTTCCTGACGACATGCTTGAGATTTTCAAACTGCGTTTGCCTTAAAAGACAGGAAAGGAATAACCCTGTAGTTCAAACATCAGTTTGACTCGCGTTTACAGTTTATGTGTGGTTCTTAAAAAAATACCAGAGGTGTTCCAAAACATAGTCATTTCTTTCTTTTCATTCATTTCTCACGGTAGTCCTGGTTGGGGTTCTGCTAATACATGTCAGGGCCACATTCATTCCTAGGAAGAGGTGTCGGGATCTGTTCCTGGAGAGTTAACTTCCAACCCTACTCAGAGAGACCCAGACCTGAAGCTCACAAATAGCCTAAAGGACCCTAAAGAGCTGCATCTGGTGTGTTAAGTTGAGGTTGGAGCTAAACTGTGCAGGGATGTAGCCCTCCAGGAACTGAGTTTGACACCCCTGCTTTGGAGCCTTCCATTCACCTGAGTGCCTGGAAGGAACCCTCACTGGAACAGAAAGAAGGCTAGGATGTGTTGCACCACCATGTTGCCCACGGACATCATACAAGACACAACATGGACTGCTTCTATCTGTTTCCGTGATTAGGTTCATTCATCCACCATATTATCTGTGGCAAAACAGGCAGAGCTTCTGTTTTTGACCGGCAAGCACAGGCTAAGAACAGTTCATTTCTGTCAAAATTGTACTGCCTCTAAAATAGATCTACATGCTCTTCAAAATTAGATTAAATGCCCAAACAGCTGTAAACCACGACTCTGAAGCACCGCTACCCACCTTCTCTCTATCGCTGTCATAAAACAGAAGCTGCTAAAGGCGCTGCAGCAGCAAAGTCTGGCCTTTTAAATACAAACACTTATATAATTATATTTGGCCTGTGAGAACTCTGATTGGCCCACATTGTCCGGCAAACATCGCTAATTCAGTGGTACCCCGAGATCCGAAAGTAAAGCACAAGCATAAAAAATACAGAGCGTGTGATAAGGGATGGAGAAAGCGTGTCACGGGGTTTACGACACCTTGACTCTAACATTTGTTATAGTACATTATTAGCAATCTATACATAATCGATTTAAAACTGATTTAAAGTGTTTTAAACAAGTGGAAAATAGCTCAGAAATGTTTGTTATTGTTCATATCTCGAATTTCTCGATGCAAAAAAATTTCCTGCGAGACCTTTCGTCTCTCGAACATTTTGTAACTCGAAGCATTCGTATCTCGGGGTACCATTGTACTATAAACCCGGACAGCTCTACTGGTTGAAACGAAACATCTCAGCGAGTGTAAGAAGCTTTCATGCAAGGAGTGGCAGTTCTAGGATCAGCGGGACAGTCGTTTTGATGTGCTCTGTACAATTGATTAAGTTAAACATTTGATCTTAAAGTAAACAAAAATTGTTTTCGTTATCTCAAGTTAAGAAAAATAACACAGTTTAAAGAAACTCTAAAAACCAAAAATGTAATTTCCTTAATTTTCAAGGCCTGATTCCTTTCATTGTTGTCATACAACAGTAAAATGTTGTCCTGCACTTTACATGCATTATCACATGGTTGTATGATGACCCCTGAGACTTAACTGCACTTGGAGACCTGTTCGCTCAGACCTGACTGCCAAAAAATATGGGCGACATGACACTGCCTACTGCCTTTGAGCTTATATGAGATAACTGCAAGCGTGACATGGGCGCCACCATGACAGTCAGCGAAAGAGTGCACATGCGCACACACGACTATCTGACACGTATGGTTTCAGAGCTCCACCGCGAGTCTGGCTCACACACTTCTGTTATATATAACTTATTTTGTTAACGTAAACAAGAAATTGAGAATCAGTTCTCTGAATTTGATTGTTGGCGGCGCAAATGATCTTGTGTAGCTGACAATCACATGGCCCACCAGTATCCTGAGAATAAACTTTGTTCACTGTATAAATAACTTTCGTTATCACTAAAACAATCTGTGTAAATAATGTAATTTCTGAGGAAATACTTTGGAAAGTTCAGCTTTTTTTCCATAGGTTTGAATCGAGCAGAAATCATTCTGGAGCTAGCCATGTGGTGGCAATAATCGCAGTTTGGCCTCACTCTGCCGGCCATGTGAGACACACTTTGCTCGGATGTATACTTAAATGATGACAAATGCATAAACATTCACCTTCAAATCCGCTTATTCCCTCACAGGGGTCTACCTGTCTCCTGTAGTGATGTGTCGTTCAAGAACGATTCGTTCTTTTTGAACGAAACTTTAATGTGACTCCGTATGAACGAGTCGTGTTGGAGAGGGATTCGTTCATTGGCGCATGCGCATCATTCTTGTGGTTTTCCGAGCGTAACCCGTTCATCATCAATGACAGAAGACCGAAAAGACCCAAATGACTCGAAAGATGAACTAATCTTTTCTGTTTCCGGCTCATGCTGCATTGGTTAACATTACGGAGCGGCCATGAGCTGGAACCCGAAAAGATTAGTTTTTTTTTTCTTTTTTTTTTATTGCTTAAACATACATACAATGATACATATATTAATAGATACAATGATACATATATTAAAACGAGTATTACAATTGAACATGTACAAATGATTGTATATTAAATAACCAAAAAATAAAGAAAAATAAAAGGATCAAAATAAAAAGGCATAAGGGGCATATTACAATATTATCTATACACAGATCACACAGTTAAGAGGCATCGAATACAGAGAAATATTTACATATTGATAAAGTTCTGATGGCTTTCTTGTTTTTACTTAGTTTCATTGCAGATATATGTTGACGAAGCTCACAGAGAAAGATAGAAAAGAGAGGTTCTGAGTTAGAAAATTTTGATTTGTGAATATGAAATTTTGCAAGTATAATGAGAAGAGTAATAATATGAAATATTTTACTTTGGGATTTGTCATAGTCGTAGAAGCCTAATACACACTCCTTCCAACATAGAGTAAATCTCTCATGAATGTTGCTTTGAATAAAATTGTAAGGCTGGTCCATGGGTTGATCCAAAAACGGGTTTCAACCATGGATGAAGGTTTTCAGCCGTGTTCTGTCTTTCAGAGCTTGCGGGAACTTTAATTATTGAATTTAACTTTAATCTGACTCCATATTTTAATAAGAAGGTTATTGTTTACCTTTATCATTAGCTTTAATTAAAGCTATAGTAAACTATGTATTAATAATTGTCAATAATTAGAGAAATGCACTCACTCGTTATAATTAACCCTTTAAACCTTTGTTACATAATGTGATACTTTAGTTCTTAGTATTTACCATTATTTTAGAAAGTGATTAGAGAGCAACTATTGACAAGATTGAACATCTCATTTATTAACAAACACTTAGTTACGCAGGAAAAAGGTGAAACAATAGTAGAGGCTACATGATCTGAAAGGGCTCTAAGCCTCCCAGATCATGGGCTTATCATAGAAGAAGCAGTGAGCTCCTCATGCGTTCTTCCCCAAATACCATCCCAATCCAAGTCCACTCCCACAGGAGGGTCTAGTTGAAATGTAAATCAGACAGCATGTTTGACCACGTGACCATATATGGTGCTCCTCAGAGACGAAGTAATCGAATCTGGTGTATCTTTCAGAGGCAGACGCCATTGTTAACCAAAGTAATCACAGATGCGGATGGTAATCGCTTTAACACCTTTGCAACACAAAGCAGATACAGGGAGTGGTTGATAGTCTCAACCCCCGTGGTTTAAACTCTTTGCAACATTGTTAGATTTCTGTTGAGTTATTTACACATTCACAAATGTTATTGTATATAAATATATACATAATTATTCACAACCTTACAAAATTCACAAATTTTCTCCAAAAAAACTTGGTAATGTGGCAGCTCCAGAAGAGGTGGACAACAGTTTCACAGGGATGGTCACAAAAAGAACAAATAGTAGGGATGTCATTTTTAAACTTTTTTAAGTAGAGACGAGCAGGATATATCCTGTGAATGATTTTAAAAGTGACTTCCTTAACTTTATAGATGGCAGAATCAAAACTTTTTTCCAGCAAATATTATTTCCAGTATTGCTCCAGTAAGCAGTTAAAGCAGGTAGAGATATTATGTTCTGCTGGAACAATGCACAGATAGTACGATTATTTTTTTTGGAGGGAGATGCAAAGCATGAATTACCAACAAAAGTGTCATTCACATTGAAATAGGCATCACAACAGGGGAGTGCCTCAGTAAATGAACAAGAGCAGGAGGAATGGCTCCCATTACAATAGCGAATTCTTGAGGCGGAACCGGAAACTCAAAGCAGTCTAAAAACTCATTATATGAGAGTAAATGTCCTTGAGGATTGATTAACTGGCTAATCAACTTGATGTCTTTGTCAAACCAATTCTGGATGAAAATAGATTTATTCTTGTATAGAATGCTTGAGTTGTTCCAGATAAAGGATGAATGTGGTGAAAAATTATGCTTGTAAATTAATGACCAAGCCAACAGAACTTCTTTGTGGAAAGAGGAAAGTTTGACTGGAAGTTTTTCAACTTTATAGCTACATGTAAGCAGAAACTCAAGGCCTCCAAGTTGAGAAAATACATAATTGGGAACAAAGTTCCAGATGGAGGAAGGATTCTTTCTGCACTGTTTTAGCCAATTTATTTTGAGAGTACAGCTCAGAGTACTAAAATCAAAAAAGTTAAGACCACCTTTTTCATAAGTATTCATTATAACAGACTTTCTGATGTAATGTATTGAACGTCTCCATAAAAATTGAAAAATCAATTTTTTTGCCTAATTTATTATCTAAAGAAATTGATTGGGCTGTATATATTAATCTAGAAAGACCTTCTGCTTTAGACAGTAGCACTCTCCCCCTCAGTGACAAATCCCTCTGTAACCACTGATTAAATCTTGTTTGTGTTTTTTCAATAATGGGTTGGTAATTAAAGGAAGATCTTTCTTTTGGGTCCCTGACAACAAAGATACCAAGATAACAAACCTTTTCTTTTACCGGGATGTTGCAAATAAAAGGAACATTGCATTCTTTGATGGGAAAAAGCTCACACTTTCGTATATTTAGAGATAACCCAGAGGCTTTAGAGAATGAATCGATTACATCTAATGCACAAGGAATCTGATTATAGTCTTTAAGAAAAAGAGAGGTGTCATCAGCAAGCTGGCTAATGAGCACCTCTCTCTCTGCAATAGTTATTCCCTTTAGAGGACTTGACTGAATATGTGAGGAAAGAGTTTGAGCTGCAAGAAGAAAGAGATATGGGGAAATGGGGCACCCTTGCCTAATCCCCCTCATTAATTCAAAACGATGAGTGGCACCTTGTTTTAACATAACCGAACTGTTACCATTTGTGTATAAAGTTTTGATTGCCTTGCAAAAATAGTTACCAAATCCAAACAGCTCCAGGCACTGAAAAATAAAATTGTGTTCTACAGTGTCAAATGCTTTGTAGAAGTCCAAAAACAGAAAGTATCCATCATCACTGACCAAATTAGAATAATCCAAAATATCAAGGATTAACCGTATGTTATTAGAAATATGTCTGTTTTTGAGAAATCCAGATTGTGTTTCATCTATTACAGAATTTAATGCACTTTTAATTCTTTTGGAAAGTACTGAAGCCAAGATTTTGTAGTCATTATTTAATAAAGTTATCGGACGCCAGTTTTCAATTATAAGCAAATCTTTTTTCGGTTTGGGGATGAGCGAAATTATTCCTTGAGATAAACTAGAGGGAAGTTTTTGAGATTTGATACTTTCTGTGAACACGCTTAGTAGAAAAGGGGCAAGATAGTCAGAAAATTGTATGTAAAATTCTGCTGCGATGCCATCGTTGCCAGGTGATTTATTGCATTTAAGATGCTTGATGACATCAACAACTTCTTTCAGCATTAACTTTTGATCGCACCAATCTTTTTCCGAATCATTAATTGTTTTTATATTTGTGAGAGAATGAAAGAAAGAGGCAGTCGAATCTGGATTGTATCTAGATTTATAAAGATCAGAATAAAAATTGTAACAAAATGTTGAGATAGATTGTGGGTCATCTATAACACTACCGTTATTATTGAGTTGGTAAAGTTTATTTTGTTTACTTCGTCGTCTTTCGAGGTTAAAAAAGTATGCTGAATTTTGTTCCCCTTGTTCCAACCATTTGACTCTAGACCTGACAAATGCACCCTCTGTTCTTAGTTTATAAATGTCATCAAGTTTACATTGTAACTCGTGTAACTGGATTTTTTCTTCAGGTGAGAGCCTGTCTGGTGGAATCATAGACAAAGATGTAATTTCAGACACGACCTGTTCCTCTGCAGCTCTTCTGGTTTTAGCCAGAAGTCTACCATAAGATCTTAGATATTTACCAACCTCATACTTTAGAAATCCCCAATGCCTGTTAAAAATGCCTTCTCTTTGTGCAAGATCCCAGTAAAATGAAATAAGTCTCTTAAGCTCCTCAATTACTGGTTTATGGCTCAGATGTGAAACGTTCATCTTCCAGAAAGAATTCTGAGGAGTTGTGGGAGCAGAAAATGTTATATCTATATTTACTGCCTTGTGATCTGTTAAAGGAGTAACAAGAATATCAACAGTTACATTATCTTTAGATATGTTGCCAGAAATTAGAAAATAATCTATTCTGGATTGTCTGGTACCACTTTTGTTACCCCATGTATAAGAAAACATATTTTGGTTAAGTTCCCTCCAAATGTCCACCAAGTTATATTTTAGCATAAATGTTTTTAAAGTTGAATTAGAAGAGTTTTGCTGTCTGGGTGGCCATCTATCAACACAATCATTTGGGCTTATATTAAAATCTCCTCCAATCAGTAAAAAGGCCTGTGGATATTTGCAACACCAGATATCAATTCTTTCTCCCATAGACTCAAAAAGCTCATCATTCTCCGTGTTAACATTGTAACCATAAACATTAGCCAGAATGATAATTAAATCGTTGTAAGACAAAAGTAAACAATGAAAGTGACCAAGTGAGTCTGAGAATTCTTCCAAAACGGTTCCAGAAAATTTGTTTTTTAACGTAGCGACCCCTGCAGACCTCTCAGTGCCACACGCAAACCATAAATCATTATTCCACTGTGATCTCCAGAACCTCTTGTCATCATTTACAGAGTGAGCTTCTTGAAAGAAAACAAAGTCAGTTTTATATCGCCTAGCAAATATAAATAGAGCTTTTCTCTTTAGATTATCTCTTAAACCCCTAGAATTTAAAGAAATTACAGACAAAGACATTAAAAAAAACTATTTTAGAATGTGGAACAATAAGCTTAGTGAAGTATGAACAAAGAATAAATCGAATAAGGCACCATAAAACAACCGTATGGTTTGGTTGCATAGGCTTTTGTCTCTCTATGGAGATTGGGAAAACAAAGTAAACGTTTTTCTTGTATATAATGCAGGAAATCTAAAGTAAAACAGAACATTGAGAAACTAATCTCCAAGAGATTAATGTAAAAGTTTGAAAAGTAACAACGTCGGCGTTTTTACTCTCAGTCATTGATAATAATTTCACCTTCCCCTTGTATGTAGGCTCTGGCTCCGACATAGTAAGCTGTTTTTCCTGCCGTTCGAGCCTTCTGTATCTCGGGCCACAGTCTTAACCTTCTTTCACGATCACCTTTAGAGAAGTCCTCCTTGAACCTCAAGTTGTTGTCTCGTAGAAAGGATGAGTTTCGCGCTGCTTTCCAAACCGCGTTTCTGGCAGTACGGGTTGCCAACAGGATGATTGTGGCTCTGGGTCTAGCACCGCTGCCCCGCTGTAGTGCTCCTAGTCGGTGAACAATATCTACCAGCTCTGGAAGTTTTTCTCTTTCGCTGGGAAGCACTTGCTGACAGATCCGGATGACTTCGTGCTTTATGTTTTCATCAGGAACCTCGGGAATACCGGTAAGTTTCAGATTGCATCGCCTCGTGTATGACTCTAGCTCATCCAGTCTCCACTGCATCTCTTTGACCGGCTGTTCAACTTGATCAACGCGTCTCTCCAGGCACGTCACTTTTCCTGATACAGTCTTTAACTCGGCAGCAATCCCCTCCACCTTTTGATTAAGGTTGGAGATTTTTTCCTCAAGTTTGTCTGAGCGTCGGTTGATCAGTTTAGAGATGTTTTCAAATCTTGCCACGAGATCGTCGTTAACATGGTAGCCTATCATTTTCTTAGCAGCAGGTGATTTGCAAGGAGTAACAGGTAATGGCGGAAACTCTTCCTCTGCCATGCTTAAAGTGTGCTCCTCAGGAGCGCCAGCATAGTCGTGCTCACTGGAAACAGCACGTGCGCTAGAGGTAACTCCGGTATCCTTAGCTTCTGTTCGATCAGAAGCCCCTCTCTTACGACCCATTTTCAGTCAAAGAAGGTGTCTAAGAGCTATAGATATAAATTATAATAACGCTAGACGTATATATTTAGCCTATTACAACATATAAGGTTTAAGTTGGTGCACGAAACGAAGAGTGCGTCCGCTCAGGCTGCCATCTTGGCCCAACCCCCCAAGATTAGGTCTTTTTCCGAGTCTCTCCGAAAGATTAGGTCTTTCAGCGAGTCCGGATCATTTCGTTCTTTTGTCATGTGACCGCGCCACAACGTTAGGCAAAGTCAGTATGCAAATATTAGTTCATGATTAGTGAACGATTACTATTATTTTTATATTTATTACTACTACTGCTATTAACAGTTTTTGGTGCTCAACACATAATGTGTTAATAAACACTTAATTTGTTCATAAAATCATTTTCAGATATTATAAATACTTTATACACACTCTTGGAATGTTTTTTTTTTTAAAATACAACCTTAAAAAGATAAATCAAAATATACTTATACAGCAGAAGACATTTAAATGCAAAACAAGCTGCAAAGTTATACAAATAAGTTTTCAAATAAATAACACGTTTGTTCCAAAAGAGCTATATAATAATAATAATGATAAATAAAAAATAAATTAGAATCAAAAGATACTAAATAACATTAACATATCAACACTAAAATCACAATGTAACAAACAAATTATTGGACATTTAGCAAATTATGAGCCGGAAAGAGAAAAGACCGAAACGACTCGGAGACTCGCTAAAAGACCTAATCTTTTCGGGTTCCGGCTCATGGCCACTCCGTAATGTTAACCAATGCAGCATGAGGCGGAAAGAGAAAAGACCGAAAGGACCCGGACTCGCTAAAAGAACGAATCTTTTCGGATCCCGGCACTATAGCGGTCACGTGACAAAAGTGCTAAAGAAGCCAGTCCGGACTGAGTGCACGGACTGCACACGTTAACATCAGAGAGAAGTAATTTTGTGTCGAACAAAAGAGATTTAAATCTAAAGAAGACAGATCAGAGTTTGGGTAAACCAGACTAAAAGACCCAGGTAGGCTTTAGTAATATATTTATATTCATTTTAAATTTAGCATTATAGTTTTGTCTTATTTGTAGTGTGATTCGCGTTTGTGTATAAAACGCTAGTAGATGTGGAAGTACACACAATATTTATTGATATTTTAGTAAAATGAACGAAATGACTCGAAAAAAGATCCGTTCATTTTACTGAACGAGACTCAAAGAACCGAATCCGTAAAATGATCCGAACTTCCCATCACTAGTCTCCTGAGCACATCGAGAGGAAGGCGGGGGTACACCCTGGACAGGTCGCCAGTCCATCACAGGGCAGAATAAACATAATAATATAATACATTCTAGCTTATGAAATTCAATATTTTCTTTAACTTGTCTGCCAATTTTTCCTCTACTTCACTAAAATATAATATATCTGTTGTCAGATATGGTGTCATCACAAAATGGTCTGGCACTCTCGGACTATTGGATAGCACACGAAACGTGACATTCACTCTTTTTTTTAAATTATTATTTTATTTAAATTTCACCGTCTCATATGTTCTTTAACAAGCGCAAACGGGTTAATAATAGAATAGAGATACAAACCAATCCTTAATATCATGGTTTTTAATTAAAGTTCAAATTAATTTGACATAAGATTTATAACAGGTATTGCTGCATCTTTAAATAAAGTTTACTTTTGACACTTAGCATAAGTTAACGGTACTTCATTTCTGGGAGCAACACTCCTACCGTTACACATACGTTTCTTCTGTATTCACCAGGTAAACCTCAGTCACCATAGCGCCCTCTACTGGTCTTAAATGTACTACAATCACAGAATCACAGTATTATTCTATGCAGAAATGAATTTGTGAATATGTACCGGTAATAATTATCCACGATACCACAGGTATTGACGATGCATTTAAAAAGGGTCAAGAACAATAATTATTTACTTTGAACAGCTTTATATATTTAATATTAAGGACCATGGTTTTATAAAAGTCAAGAACACGAGAGATTGCGGGAAAAGACTACAGCACAATATTTTTGCACATTTATTTGAATCTTTACATTGACGGAACACTTTGGTGTGCACACTGTGCTTCAGGAACGGATGAAGTCACGTGACGTGTGCCATCCAATAGAGAGCCAGTCAGAACTGGTCCAATAGTAGCAGAGTGTCAGTGACCGTAGCCCGACACTCTTGGGAGTTTTTGTAAGCGCAGACTCCAGCGTTTAATAAAACGAAAACATGTACACGTTGCTGAAGATAAACGTCCTTGTCTCTGGGAGGAGACAAAATTCACCTCATCACTGTAGGTCGGCCGTGTTTGTATTCTCAGCGGTTGCTGTACCGACATACATTTCATGTTTCAATGAAATTCATTCATTTTCCAACCCGTTTATTCCTTTTTTTTTGGGTCTTGGGGGTCTGCTGGTGCCTATCTCCAGCGTACATTGGGCAAGAGGCAGGGGTACACCCTGGACAGGTCACCAGTCCATCGCAGGGCAACACACACTCACACATGAGTACCTGGTGGAAATCCGCACAAGCACGAGGAGAACATGCAAACTCCTTTCAGAAAGGTTACCAGCGACCTATGGCAAGCCATTTTAACATTTAAACATCTGACCTGACTACTCAAATGCATTTAATGATAGGAATAAATGTATTTCGAGTAGTAATAAATATATTTTGACTGGGCGTGAAGACATTTACAAATATCTTCAATTCTAATTGCCCTAGTAAGAAAATGATGTTGAATTGGCCAAAAAAATGAACTCCGCCTAAAAAAACCCACGTTTCCTCTAATATCCCCTTATTTTACTTGTAAACAAGCAAATAAACACAATCAACTGTAACCACTACATGTGAAGGGCATTTGTCCCACGTTTGGTGTCCATACTACAAGAAACTAATATTCTGTACAGGTTTTGATTGAACAAGATTCAGGCGGAATCCATTTTGGCACAAAAATTGAAATATGGAATATCTTCTCAATGAAATTGAAAATGTAGGATACCATTACATATTTGGTCAAAAAATACAAATTTCAAATAATAAACACACAATTTATACTTTTTATCAGCACACTTTATTTACAAAAAAAGAGATAAAAAAAACACATATGCACTTTCAAAGAATGAATGGGAGAAGAAAAGAAAAAAAAGCTTTACTGTGCATCATGCCAGGCTGCAAAACAGTTTTTTTTGGAGGTTAAACAGAGTGGCACTTTGCATTTGCGGCAACAAATTGGGGTCTTGACCCGTTTGTCTCCAGCGTCAAAGCACCTTCTGCAGTGCTTTCTACTTGACGTTGCATCCACTCCATAATACAAGGGCATGCAGGTAGCTGGCTCCTCCCTTTGTTCCTCTTCAGAGTCCGCAGCAAAGGCTACCATCTCTACAACCAGTGTCTCACGGAATTCTTTCTGTGTGTACGGCTTTGTCCCATCTCCTTTTGTTTCCATGACTTCTTTATGTAAAATATGGGCATTCACAATGGCAATGTCCATAAAGTGGTAGAAGAAGGTTTTATACCACTTCATTGTCTTGTGTAGAACTGTATAATAACCGATCAGGGCATCAGACAAGTCCACTCCTCCCATATGCTTATTATAATCAACTATGGCATCAGGGCATGGCACTTGGGTTTTCTGCCATACACCTTGTTGTTTCTCCTTTCTCTTTACAGTCTTCCCGCTGAAAGCTGCATGCACAGAGGAACACATTGTGACTTCTCTTTTGTCCATCCACTTTACGAAAAGCAATTCGTCCTCTCTGATCCAACGCACCTCTCCCTTTGCAGCATTTTTGGGCATGTCATTCACAGACGTTTTGGGGAAACCAGATTGGGTTTTTCGAATGGTGCCACAAGCCCCGATTTTATTTTTGGTCAAGTCCTTGAACAGGGCTGGACTTGTATAAAAGTTGTCCACAAACAAAGTGTAGCCCAAGCCAAGAGCAGAGAATGGCATCAGATCCATGACTGATGTGTAGCTCAGACCATGCTCTGAAGTAGGGTTACTCTTGCCAGTATATACCCAAAAGTTCCACGTATAACCATTCGAGGAATCTGCAAGTACGAACAGTTTATAGCCCCATTTAGTTGGCTTAGCTTTATGGTACTGTTTCATCCCTATACGAGCTTTGGACGCCACCATACGCTCATCAATACAAATATTTCTTCTTGGATGGTAAAATGATTGGCAAGCAGTAACTATCTCTGTGTACAGTGGCTTTATCCGAAAAAGTCTGTCAAAGTTTGGAGTGTTTCTTTGGAGCTCGTTCTCCTCATCTTCCTTTGGGTTACTGAGGTGCAGTGACCAGATGATTGCCTCAAATCGATCCCTGCTCATCTTGTTTTTTGGAAATGGGTGATCATAAGGGAAAGCTGTCTTCCAAAAATCGGATCTATGATGTGCTCTAACTAGTCCAGTGTAAACGATTATGGCCAGGAAAAGGTAAAATTCCTTCACAGTCAACATGGTCCATTTGTATTTTTTTCCATCCAGCTTTCGTCTTTCAGCATTAGCGTTTGTGTTGGCAATGATTGTATTCACCGTGGCACTGCTGAAAAATAATTGAAATAACTGCAGAACTGTCCAAGAAGCAGTTTGGTCCAGAACAGGTCCTGGTTGTCTTACTGGCACAAAACGATGTGGATCTGGTGGAGTATCCTCTTCATTAGAATTTTTCCAGCGGTCACTGGAAGCCAGCACTGCAGGCACAGGTGCAGTAGGAGCAGGTAGACTTCTCCTCCTCTCTCTCTTGCTCTTGGGGGTTGCCTCCCGGGGCTCAACGGCTGTAACTTCCTGAGCAGCAAGGGTCGACACGCTTTGTGTACATGAGGGAGCTGGGCAAGTTCTGTTGAACAAAAGGCAGTCAGTCACTTATTTGAACACAACACAGACAAAACTGCTAATCAAATTCTCACCCATACCTTTTGGGGGGCTGGCGTCTGGTCCTCTTTGACGGCAGATACTCCTCTTCAGAATCGGTCTGAGATGCCACTTCCAGAGGGAAAGTGGAGGTCACACCTTTCTCACTTGACGATGTTAATGTGTCTGTAGTCTCACCACTGTGAAAGAAAATACAGACAGTTACTTATTTGCAAATCAATTCACTGGTCTTCACAGTCTTTCAGATCGTTACCTCTTCTTTTTAAATGACAAACGTGTCACCCTTGATGGCAAAGTTAGGCAATGACTCATTTGACAAAGAATATTTTGTTCACAAAAATGTAGACTAGGGGTCGACTGATTATCGGCCCTACCGATTATTGGCGCCGATATTAAGCATTTTTACGATTATCGGTATCGGTTATTTTCAAAACCGATTTGCCAATAAAATGAGTTTATTTTTGAAATGCGCTCTTTGGCTCCGACGCAGCATGTCAGAGCTCACCACTCTGTGCTCTAGAGCAGTTTCTGACCACTCTGGAAGTTGCGAGACCGACCAATCAACTCCAAGGCTGTAGGAAGTGAAGACACAGACAGAATGCGCTTGCTGGAGCTGCGTGCCGTGTGCGGCAGACTCCAGCAGTAATCACTTGTCTCTCAAAGGTAAGTCAGCAGCAGAAGTTGATTGTGTTTTAGTAATTCACAATCCTTTACAGTGAAGTTACAAAAACACCTCGGTCCGACCAAAAATGAATGTATAGCAGGAGCGCGTGGGTGCGGAATAAAACTTCACATGAGCGGGACTGAAAAAAAAAAAACAGTCCTGCGCAGACCTCTACCGTACACTTGAATTGACTCATGCTATGGACTAGTATCTGTAAACATTAAAACGCAAACAGACTGTTTATTTATAAATCTAGCGCGCTGTGCTTGTCTCTGTCTGTATACTCGCGGTGTTTTCAGCATGTAACGTTACGGTCTCACTAAATGAGGACGTATACATTCACAACATCCCCAGAACTGCTCTCAGAATCACTTCATGAGCATTTGACCTTTTCATTTGACTAAAACTATCGTTATATCATATACATAGGCTACAGAAATTTAAAAGTTCCTCATAGCAACTTGAACCTGAATATTACTGAGGTGCAGTATAATATATGTAGCATAATAACACTACTACTACTACAATTATTAAACACTTTATTAGTGCTGCTAGATTGGGACTTGTAAAACTTCAGCTAGCTATTACATTTATTTTTTGTTATTTGTTGCTACTTGCTGTTTACTTATTTAAGATTTACAATTGTTTACAGAATGCTGCTGGGGGCTCCCTGCACTTTTTTTATGTCATTACTGTTATTAATGATATTGATGTTTATTTAATATTGTTATTATTAACAGTTCTCAGAATTAAAGATATGTTTGAAAGCATTAAAAAAGAAAGTTCTTGTCAGAGCTCTTGTTATTATTAATTATGACAAATTTAATTTTTACACTAGACAAATATCGGTTATCGGTGCATTTGATCTGTAATAATCGGTATCTGCCCTGAAAAACACATATCGGTCGACCCCTAATGTAGACCCTCACCTTGGTACTGTTGAAGGTGCAGCCTGTTCAGGTGTTCCTTGCACTGGAGATGAGGGCCTGGACAGTTCATACTGTTCATCATCACTGCTGTAAAACAAATTATAACTGTCCGTCCAGGTAGGAAATTGAATTGCGTGAGTGTGTGTGCATATATATATATATATTAGGGGTGTAACGGTTCACGGTATGTATTGAACCGTTTCGGTACGGCCTGTTCGGTTCGGGACACTTGCGTACCGTTTCGGTATTCGGTATTTTTATTAAATGATAACAATGTTCCTAGACGAGTTTCCGCACGGACGCAATTGACTGACGAGCACGAGCGCGAGTAGGAAAATGGAATCATATCAAAAGCGAAAGAGAAGCCAGAGCTTGAAGACCCTCCCATCTCACTACGGTCGTGCGGAAACTCGCACTTTGGCTTCTCTGTTAAAAGACATAACGGGGATAGACGAGTGGATAAATTTAAAGTTGTATGCCGACATTGTTCCACGGAGATCGGGCAGGCAACACATCTAACATTTTCTACTGCTGGAGATATTGTCACTGCAACCAGATCTGTGCTCTCTTCAGAAAATGTGGATAGGTTAATCTATCCTATCTATCCTAACTAGTTGCAGTATTTCATTTTTTATTTAAAAAAATGTTTTTCTTTATAAAGAGTGCAATTTATTTAAAATATCACCCAAATGTGTCACTTTTATTTATTTTATGCAAGAATTCTACTGTGTATTGGCAGCTTTTCAAAATAAAGATTATGTAAGTTCTTATTGTTTTGTACCGAACCGAATGAACCGAACCGAACTCTCCAAGACACTGTACCGAACCGAATACGATTTTAGCGTACCGTAACACCCCTTATATATATATTAGTACATAATAATAATAAAAATTAAAACCTAATTATTAACCCTGCATAGTACTGCTGTACAGAGTTATTTGAGCTATGCACTTTGAATATAGTACTCATTTATGATAAATAAGAAATGGCTTTTAGCTACTAAAATGGCTATAAAACGACATTTTACGTTTTAGAATGATGCATGCACACAAACAAAACAAAAACTAACAACGCGTGTAATAAAATAGGTTGTTTACCTTTCATACGAAGATTCTGATTCTGTGCCACTGATGTCCGTGTCTGGCGAATCCTCAAAAACCAGATCGAAAACCTCTTCTGACAAAGGTTCTGCTCCGTTCATGGTCTTCTTTTCTTGCTTACAGGACATGATTTCAGCAAAAAAACCTCCCCAAGAAACGCTGCAGAAGTGGAGTTGAAGCCGCTTTATGCTGCGTTATGTAATATGTGTGGGTCACTCTCAGGGTTAGTTAGCTATGAGCGGAGATGTAATGCATAAGGGGGTAAGTCCCCGGTACCCATCGGTTAAATGTTAAAACGGCTAGCCATAGGCGACCTTCTAACTGGAAGGCCACAGTGCTACCCACTGCGCCACCGTTTCAATGAAATATAACCTCGTAATTGTCCGGAGTCACATGGGTTTTATTAAATATCCTTTTCCGTGTGTTCGAGTGCTCCTTTTGGTATTTATATTTGTGAACAGAAGTAATTGCCTAAAAGTGCTGTTCAGTTGTTTCAGTTCTCCTTCTGTTTCGGCGCTGGCCCTTTAAGTGCGGCTCGTTGAAAGTCCGCGCGCTTTAGAAGGGCCGGACGTAGTTCCTTTGTTCTCTTTCTTTTAAAAGCAGCCCGACCTTTACCTTCACTTACCCACATAACATCCCGCCGCGAAAATGATCCCCAGCGTTGCTGAACCGACAAGAGCTTCTCTCGAGATGTTCTGAAACCACATGACGACCAGTACTACCACTACTACTGCTCCTCCACTGAATGAACTCTTTTTTTTCTTCCACTGAACTCGTGAAGAACAAGACGACGGGAGTGACGTCACCGAGACACAAACACGGTTACCGTAAACCACGAAAAGCGTGTGCCATAAGTTTCCTTATAATTTGACACATAAATATAATTATTATTACTTTAAAGTAAAAAAAATATTTATTTTACATTTTACAAATAAAACAATGAAAGCAAGTATTTTATAAATTGCTTGTCGGCGCTATTCTTCTGATGACTATACTCAACGAGCGTGGCTTGGGTCACATGATCTAGAAACTACGAAACGTTAGGAAAGGCCTTTTAGTAAAGAATTGCACTTCTTAACACAGAACTAAATGCATTGCATTCGCAGCCATCGTTAGTGAAAGTTAATCGTTTATCTATCCCTTAAGCTTTGCGCGCATGGTTAATAACGAAATAATTGCATCGTGAAAAAAATTGGTGATGTTTTTGAGCCTCACGAGCAAACCTCGCGGTGTTCTGAGCGATTGATCGTGTGCTGTTGCATATTGAATTGTGCATTAAATGTGGTGAAAGTGTGGAGACTCACTCAGTTCTGCTGCTGAATCCGCTCGCGTTTCCCTGGAAATGGCTCCAGCACGAGGGGTGGAGATTGCTCCCCAACGGGAGCGCGATCATGCGATTCACTAGTGATGGGATTTGTGGCTCTTTGGAGGGAGCCGGATCTTTGGGATCCGTTCACTTTAAAGAGCCGTTCAAAAAACTGACTAATTTGGCTCCTTTTTAATACCATTTGACATTTAAGAAAACAGCCTGTGTGATTTTTTTAAATTCTGGAAATATTCACAATAATTTTAAGATAGGATTTTTTTAACAATACTTGAGTTTCGGAAATATTGATTATTGCTTCATTTAACACGTGTACAAGATTTTAAAGTCTGATATGGATTCTTTATTAACATTCCACTGCCATTTTACTGAGATGACAGTAAGATTCATTCATTCATTCATTGTTTTTTAAACGCCCTTCCAGCTTCTATGGCTATTTCCAGGGCGAGAGCAATTTAAGTTATTGAATTAGATAAAATGCTTAAAACAAGCTCTTCCTAGAAATTTTAATACCATATTTGGATCTACTTGATTAAAAATGTGATCTAGAGTTGTAGAAGAATAAAATTGTTTTCTGATGGGGGTTAAAAAAGGACAGTCAGCTAGAATATGTTTTATAGATAGAGGAACTTTACATGAGTGGCATTCAGCTCGACTATCTCCAGTTACTAAAAACTGGTGCGTGAGCCTAGAGTGTCCAATTCTGCATCTTGTATAAATGACCTGTTCCCATCGATTGTTGAATTGTGTTTGTTTCTTTCCAATGTTAGGATTTATTTCATATAATTTATTTTTGATGCACAGGTTCCATTCAGTCTGCCATCTTTTTCCAATGTAAGAAGTGAGAAATGGTTTTATATCTGATGCTGGTATCTGGCATAGGGTTAGTTCTTGTTTTGTAGAGGCTTTGGCGGTGCGGTCCGCTCGTTCATTTCCTGGAATTCCAATGTGTCCGGGTATCCAGTAGAAGACTATGTGAAAAGATTTTCTTCTCAAATATGCCAGTTTAATTAGTATTTCTGTTATTATTGGGTGGTTTTTCTCATTGTTTTCCAGTGCCTCGAGGCATGATTTGGAGTCAGAAATGATGAGGTATTCTTTCCGGGTTCTGGTTTGGATGAACTGTAGTGCCATCAGTAAAGCCTTTGCTTCTGCTGTGAAAACTGAGCTGTGGTCTGAGATACGGACTCCTTGTTCATGCCCTTTTGTTGTGAAGGCTGCAGCCACTTTGTTTCCAGATTTTGATCCATCTGTGTATACCGTGATGTGGTTTGGGAAATTGTCCCTTTGCACTTTAAAATCTTCTTGTTGTCCTTTAATTGTTATAACTAATGGGAAATGGTCACTTCCACATAAATCAGGGTGGACTTTCCAGGATAAGTCTAAAAGGAGTTCGGGCTGACAGATGGTTAGATCGATTGCAGAGTAGTTTCCGTGTCCTGGGTGCAGATAAGTGTTTGATCCATCATTTAAAAGACATAAATTGTTATTCTCAATAAAATCTTCTATTTTCCTTCCTTTCGCGTTGCACTGGTTGCTACCCCACAAATAGTTATGACTGTTAAAATCTCCCATTAAAATGAAAGGGGGAGGAAGTTGGGTAATAAGCTGGTTTAGATCTGTGTGTTTTATATTTGCATCTGGAGGGATGTAGAGAGAACAAATTGTGATGGTTTTCCTGAGTGTCAATCTTACTGCAGTTACTTGTAGATTACTAGTGAGTTTGATATTGCTGTGAATTAAATCACTGCGTATTAGAATGGATGTTCCTCCAGAAGCACGCTTGTTACTGGGACCAAGAGTGTTCAAAATATTAAAATGTTTGAAAGAAATAGTGTTGTCTTTTGACAGTTGTGTCTCCTGAAGACATACAACAATGGGGTTGATGACAGTAATTAAGCGTTGTAGCTCTGTATAATTAGCCCGAACTCCACGACAGTTCCACTGAATAATCCGTTTTTCCATCACCTGTTTGGAAGGATGGGGACGTTTGTCTTCATTCTACCTCGGGGGGATGGACTTCGACTAGGGCATTCTTTTTCTTTCATTTCTGTATCTTTTGGTTCTTTTATTTTTGTAGGGTCATCCTTGGGATTTGCAGCCCTTTGTTTCTTGCTATTTTTTGTTCCTTTTTCATTTTCAACTGGACTTTGGTTCAGGTGTGTATCCTTGGTAAGTACTTCACTCTGCGTTCCTGAAGTCTTTGTTTTTGAAGGAGCAATATTAGTTTGGGGTTTGTCTTTATGCATCCAAGTGATGTCTGTCTGGCAGTCAATGGATCTTACAGTTTTTCTTACTGCATCAGCAAATGATTTGTTTATACTGAAGAAGGGGGTAGGAGCAACCAATTTCCTTGCTTCAGGGTAACTGATCTTCTTGGTGCATCTAATCTTCTGTATTTCTTTTTCACGGATCCACATTGGACATTGTTTTGATGCAGCTGAGTGGTCCCCTGAACAATTACAACATTTGGATGGTTTTTCACAGGGTTCCTTGTCATGTCTTTCTTCACCACAGTTACAACAGATGTGTTTATTATTGCAACTGTTTGAACCATGGACATATTTCTGGCAATTAAAACATCTAAGAGGATTTGGGACAAAGAGGTCCACTGGTACACTTAAGTATCCGATCCGACCTTTAGTAGCCAAAATTTCCACACAAGTAAATTTTTAACAATATTGAGAAACACAAGCACTCTCACTTTGGAAAGCTTGAGGTGGTTTCTCCTCTCTGTGAGTTTTGTGAAGATTCTTTCTGAAGGCACTGATGTGGCCACAACACAAAGCTTCTTAGCCGCTAGTTTGCTAATCCTTGGATACAGAGGTACCCGACTTTCCCACCACTTCAAAGGGTCTTCATTCTTAGGAACAAGTGGTTCCTCCAAGAACGCCCGCACCTCCATGACAGCGTCTGCTCTGAGGTTGCCACTGTTCCAGCTATCTGCTCATAGAGGTATGAAAGAGGTATAAAGAACGGCTCCCGACCAAACACGACTCGGCTCCCATCGTTCATATTAATGAGCTGTTCAAAAGATTCGATTCATTCGCAAACGCCACAACACTAATCATAACCTGTGTCCCAATCCAGAAGTGTGCTTCCTGCCGGGGTCGTTTTTTTTTTTACAGAATTAACAAAAAAAAAAAAACGCTTCAGTTGTATTTAAATGTAGGTAACGGGTTTTTATTATTGGCAGTTTCCAATGGATTCTTTAAATGCTGGTAGTGTTAGGCAGACGGAGGAGTTTATAAAACTGATAAAAACAGAATGAGGCTGGAACGTCAACCTGGTTTTAGTTACACACAACATAAAATAGAAAGTAATCCCATAGGGAAATGTGACCAATGCAACTACAATGAAACTACAGAGCATGTTTTAATACAATGTATTTGAAAAACGAATAAAGAAATAGAACAATAAAAAATAAACCCTAAAAAGTTTGAAAATATATTAAGCAACGAAAAAAACGTACAGTAATCTTAAAATTCCTCAAATACCTTCAAAATCACTTATAGAAAATGATTAATAATACAAGAACTTTTTATTCATTCATTTTGGGATCCAAACTACTCCATCCAGCTGGTGGCGCTAATGCACTGTAAGCAAACAACAACAACAACAACAACAGAAGAAGAAGAGGCAAGCTGTCCCTTTTACCAAGGGTTTATGCAGCATTGGGTAGGAACTATGAAGAACCCTCCGAAGGCCTTTGGAACCTGGATCCAGTAGTGTGCATCCTCCCGAGTGTGTATTTTAAGGTTACTTACTTCACAACCCTGCGCGAAGCCCGTCTCATTTTGCCAAAAACCCAAAATGAAACAGGTCCTTAAAGCGCACTTTTCAAATGCGTCCTACTTTGCCCTGAATTCGGAGGATGTATCACGACCATTTCGTGGTCTCAGATGTCCCACAATGCTTTTCGTATTTATTTTCAACAGAATCAACACAAAAAA
>SRMA01026846.1:78986-118211 GCA_007224835.1 Danionella cerebrum | reverse complement strand
CACTGTAAATGAAATGTAACTCAGCCTCAGTGTTTTTAAAAATTGCTTACTTGCATACCATTTACAGAGTATACTTACATAGTTTGCATGCTGTAGACCAGGGGTCTCCAACCCGGTGCCCACGGGCATCTTGTCGCCCGCGAGAACCACATGAGTCGCCCGCCACCTGTTCTAAAAATAGCTCAAATAGCGCCACTTTCCAGTGAGCTGAATCTAATTTAATATGATTGCTATTTTTGTTTAAATGACACTTGCACGTAAGCTTGATGTGACAGTATATAAATTAAAAAAATAAAAATATATATATGAACTACGACCGGGGAGAGTTGAAAGGTCGGAATGTTGCGCTACGACAAAACAATTAAGCAGCGCAGCAAAAATGAGAATACGGACTCATAGAAAGATCGTTTAATATTCGTGACGAATGCGAGGTAAAGTTTTTTTTCCTCCGTGGAAGAAGGGTGTGTTTGTCTCATTCGCGCGACGACTGTGGCGGTGGTGGCCAAGCGGCACAACGTGGAGAGACATTTCACGACACCATCTCAAAACTCACTCAGAGAACAACATACTGGTAAACCGCACACAATGCCAGGCTTCACAGTAACTGAAAGAAACCGATACCAGATATGGTTTCCATTTCATGTTTAGTTCAATGCGTTTGTAAAATGTAAAAAGTGTGAATGTTAAAATGTTAACAATGAAAAAAAAAGATCTTAGCTCACTTTTTGTATTTATATGATTTATTATTTGTACATTGGACATTGTGATTTCCTTGGACTCTTGTAGAAGTGATCATTTTGAAGTGTTTTGAACTTCAAATCATAACAAGACAAATCATAGATATAAAGTGTTGCATATAAATATTTATTAGTTTACTACCTTGTTAATTAATTTAATTCATATTCAGTGTGAGACATAATTCACATGATCAGTGTCTTTGCAGAGAGGAATATCCTTAAATATTAATAAATTCAGAAGAGGGTATCAAAGTGGTAGCCCTTTGCATTAATCAGTACCCAGGAAGTAGCTCTCGGTTTCAAAAAGGTTGGCGACCCCTGCACTAGACACTTCTCAGTTCCATAGTGCAACATTCAATGTGATCAATGAGGCATACCTGACATAAATTGGTCACACTATGGTGGCCTTGGAAAATTTAAACAAGTTAAGCATCCTGGCTGTTTTGAATTAGGTAGGAATGACACGACCTACCTATTGTTTAAATTTGATTTCAAATATAATGTGTAGGTTTTAAAAAGGTAATTCGTTTTTGGTAATTGTTTTATATTACAAGAGTTATGCCAAATAATTAGCAGGGTAAAGAAAATGTGAGAAAGTGCATGATTATCTTTCAGTTTAATTTTACACACCCCAAATCAGTGTAAGGGAAAACACTTGGAAGTACTACACCTGTGATATGGCTGTGTTTTTCAAAGTTGCTTGGAACAGTATAAAAGGTTTAGGAGAGGTTCTAACATTTTTTTATTACAATTTTCACTTTGTTTTTACCTAGTTTTTCCTTTTTTCATTGTCCCAACACTTTGATTTTTGTTATAAAACATAAAAACTGTTCATTGTAAATTTCTGATATTTTCGCAGTAAGAAACTTTATTACTTGGAATTGTATTTTTTGCACAATTTTGTTGTGGGACTATTTTGTAATATTATGGAAAAATATGTGGGGAAAAAAGAAGCTGGGGTTGTACTAAAAGCTAGCGTTGCCACAAAAAAAGTAATTTATTAGAGCAAATTGTAAAGTAGTAAAAAATGATCAAAAAGAACCGAGAATTTTAACACTTAATATAACTTTTATTAAACTTTAATTTTCTGAAATTTTTGGTCACATCTTTTTGCCTCCTAAATAAATTTGGCTTGCTATGTCCAACATGAGCCTCGAAAAACCCTTGAACAGACAATTTGTTTGTAGTCTGCACCTGAATCTAGTTTTACTTTAGACTCCATGACAACAACTCACTTGATTTAATTCAAAAAGTAGCATTAGTATCTCTACTGTCTGTGTACCATTTAGAATAACTTTTGACAGTAAATTTGATTTATTTCAATGTTTGACTGATGTGAAATTAGTTGGGTTTGTTTATCACATTTTTTCTATTCTTTAATGAGGGGGCCAAAAAACAAACAAGTTGTTTATTTTATACAAAATTAGTAATGATTAAAGGTTCAACAAAAAAAAAATCCTCTTTTTTTAATCTTTCTGCCAGATTCCGCCAATTTCACTACGGCTAGCTTCAAGTCTTCCTTCAAATAACTACCAGAACAATGCTTTCCGTAACTCTTTCTACTACCAGGTGAGTTTCACTTTTGACAAGTTTGAAAGACGCGTTAAATATAGATTTATTAAAAGTTTGAGAAGTGATAATTAGCCCGACTTTCTCAGGGAATTAATTGATTTCACAGGGCAATCTTTTTTTGGCTGCAGAATAAAGTTGTTCACTTGTCAGTCGCCGGGTGAGTGATAATGATGCTCCGCTCATGTTTTCAGGAGGACGAGAGGACTCTGTTTGTGCGGCGTCAGAGGTTACAGTCAGTGGGTGGGTTATCTCTGCTGCTCATGCACTGTGCTGCACACATTTCCACTGACCAGATGAAGACAGATGCCAATCCTGGCTTCCAGAGGGCTTTCTTCAAGGTGCTAAATACAAACGTTTGACACACACAGTTTGAGCTGGTGAATACATTCTTTTTTTTCTACCAGAATTTCTTTTATGAAATATAAATCTTAACCTGAAAGTGTAGTTGAAAAGAGAGGAGTGATTGTATAACATTCTTAGATCTTACAATGGCCAGACACCTCTCCATGAAACACAAGCAATAATCTTGATTCTTGAACTTTTAATGAGTACGTACATCAAATGATCTCAGTTTAATGCAAAATTTTGAGGTAATTGTGAAAACTGCTTTAAAAATCGAAAGGAGAAATCTTAATCAAATCAATATTTGGTATGAGCAACCAATGCTTTCAAAACAGACGCAATTCTTCACTTGCACACAGTTTTTTTAAAGAGCTCTGCTGGTAGACTGTTCCAAAAATCTTCTGTGGATGTAGCTTTCTCACATCCTTCTGTCTAACCCCAGACACTTGATGCTGAGATGTAGGCTCCGTGAGGTGAGACCATCACTTCCAGTACTTTATGCCGAGTTAGTTGCGGAATAAATTAGGGGACGGCTCCATGATGGTATACCATAATTGTTAAGTATCCGTCTATATTTCTCAACATTGAGAGCACCATTGCAGAAATACAGCCCCTAATGTTTGAGGAACCTTCACCAGGCTTAACTATTGTCTGCAGACATTCATTATTGTACCACTCTTGAACCCTTCTAAAAAACAATCTTCTACTACAGCCAACTTTTTTACAACTTTTTTCCCATGGGGGAGGTTTTTTTTTTATTTTGTTTCAAAAAACTCACAACGCATATCTACGGGCGGCATAGTGGCGCAGTGGGTAGCACTGTGGCCTTCCAGTTAGAAGGTTGTCAGTTCGAGGCTCACTGGTGACCTTCCTGGAAGCAGTTTGCATGTTCTCCCTCTGCTTGCGTGGATTTCCTCCGGGTACTCCGGTTTCCCCCACAATCCCAAAAACATGCGATTAGGTTAATTGACTAATCTAAATTCACCTTAGGGTGTGAATGTTGCCCTGCGATGGGTGTACCCCTGCCTCTCGCCCAATGTGTGCTGGAGATAGGCCCTGGCAGACCCCCGTGACCCTGAAAAGGAAGAAGCGGGTATGAAAATGAATGAAAAAAACGCATATACCCAGACATGGGAAAAACCACTTAAAAACCATAATGACTCTACCAACCCAACAGGTGGCAGTCAATTCATGGCATTTTTAAACGAAATATTGTGCATGTAATTCGCAATTATGCTTCCTTTTTGTAAACAAATGAGTGACAGAGTGTGATAACAACAATAAATTCCACCTCCTCTCCTGAATTTTTGTTGCACGGTCCACAAGGAGAGTTTCAAATACGAAATGCCAAACATGAAAAAAGTGCTGAGGTTACGGATGGACAATGCAACTGCGCAGAAAAATACCCATTTTCAAAATAGCCGGGAACATGTTTACAGGACCTTAAATAGCACAAATAATATTCACTAAGAAGCACGAGGGAAACCAACGCCACATGAAGAGGAGAAACTGGGGAAGAGCAGTGGAGCGTGTTGGGGAGAAAGTAAACTCTTGACTATGATCCTGCAAAGCCCCTGAGTTTGTGCCAGTGTACCTATATGAATTGATGCGGGTTTGAAGGCAAAAGCTAGAAACAATAAATAGTGATTTCAATTAGTGATCTTTCTTTTATGCAAAGTAAACAACCGTTGATTGCATTTCTGAAAGCATTCTTTGTTTAGAGTGTTTTCACACCTGCTTAAAATCTGCACAGCACTGTATAAAAACTCTACCAGCAAATGAAAACCTCATTTGGCTAATTTTGACCAGTTTTGTATATTTAACACTGGGAATAATACTTTTCCACAGTATTAATTCATGAAATGTGTGAACTCTGTTTTTGTTAATGCATAGAAAGGTCATTCAAAGCCGAAGTGCTCAAAACTGGCCACTTCAAAGGAGGCTTCAAAGGGTATAAAATAATGGAAGCTTGGCTCTGTGTAAATTTGGGACAAAGAAGGGTGTCGCGGTGAACCCTTTTTTGGTCATCGTTCATCCCTTCAAAGCTCATGTTGAATTCTTCAGTGTGATCACGGAAAAGAACCCACTGTGCATGATTAGCATTCACATCTGTTTAAATGGCAATAATGGAATAAAGGTTATCATATACCTTACATAGACACTTTTATCCGAAACGACGTATATTTCAAGTGTGGTTTGTGGTTCAAACCTGTAATCTTTGCAATGCTCCCCTATCTGAGCCACAGAAAAGCACATGATCATATCAAAAGCGTGAAAGCCTTATTTAAATTGCTCAGATTCAGGCTACAAAATGTCGATAAGAAACCATCGGCGTGACCATAGCATGAAAAATTACTCTGCAGTGCCCTCTGGAAAAAAATGGGGTCCCAGTTGTGAACAAAAGTCTCTGGCATGTTTTTTCAAAATGCAGCCATTTTGAAAAAACATCCCTCCTGCACTTTTACAAACTACTCATAGGGAAATTGTCCGTCGAGCTCAAATTTGGCCTGATTACTTGTAAGGCATGAGGGACAAAAACTTATCAAAAGCGCAGAAGTTCATCACATGACCTTAGTGTGGCGCTCTCATGAGTTTAACTCTTCTCAAAAATGTACACATTTGTGGCATTCCATCCATCCATCCATCCATCTACATAGCTATATACATATATCACCTCCATATGAGGAAAAAGTCTGTGGTATTCACAAAAATGAATAGGATTTTTTTTTTTTAAATGCCACCATTTAAAAAAAATCACCTTGCACTTTTACAAATCGTGAGATTTAGCTGAAAATTGCCCTGATTACTCATAAGGTGTTACGGACAAAAGTTATCAAAGCTCATCACATGGTTTCGGTGTGGTTATTTGTGGTTATATCTCACGTAAAATTCATCCAATCTGCAGGAAAACGATTGGGCATGATGAGCCTGTCAGACTGGACAGATTGATATGCATCAACATGACTGCGGTCTAAGAACAGGCTCTACAGCGCCCCCTTGAAATGCAACCAGAAACAATTATTTCAGCTGTTTTCTAACTTCTGAACATGTTAGAAAGTCATGCTCAGTAAAATAGAAAAAAATAGAAAAAAAACTGTCCCAGTCCCAGTTTGATCTACAGTCACGAAAATTAGTACACATGTATTACTGATATCAGGAAGCCTGCCTTTTTAAAAAAAAATACCACCATTTTGAAACAAAAAACACATCCTTGCACTTTTACAAACTCCTCCAAGGGGAATTTGTCAGATTCGGCTGAAAATTGCCCTGATTACTCGTAAGACGTTATAGAGAAAAAGTTAACAAAAGCTATCTCTAGTAAAGTTCATTTTATATAGTAGCTTCCCCATGAAGTTGCTCACAAGAATTGGAATTAGCTGTGTAGGTTTTTCCTCCAGATGCTCTGGTTTTCTAACACGTCTAAAACACGTCTCTAACTCTATCATTACATAACCCTTAAACATCATTTAAATACTATTTAACTATGGCCTTAAAATGCAAGCCAATCTTTCCACTTGTCATATTAGAACCAATACATTAACCTCTTCCTTCCTTTTTGAAGCATCTGCATAAAAGTGATGTATAAAATAATTTGAATTGACAATCAGTGAACTTAATGAATGGCAGAAAGAACGAATATTTCTCTGTGTATTTCAGCCAGTGACAGTTCGGAGGATTGGAAAAAAATCAACGAATAAAAGTTTCTTTTTACCTAGTCTTTATGGCTAATTAATGTCAGTGGAAACGCTTTATACGTGTCCTCATGTTTTGCATCCATTCCTAGGTTTTACAGGTCAGCCTGAGTGAGTTATTCCATTCCAGACTGGGCGAATCTGACAGTTCAGATGATGGTACAATGAGAAATATAACATCTGAAACAGCGCTCAGTGCTCTTCTGTCAGAAAGAGTCCAAAAGCCCAGTGCAGGGATGTTCACAGAGGAAGTAAGTTAATTTATTTCATCATATTTGCCCTTCACATGCCCAGCAACGGCTGTCAGTGATTCAGAGCGCTCGAACAGATGCTGTTGGTTCAGACTGATGTGGTTACGGTGATAGAGTGAGGACAGTAAGATTTCTGATTCGTGTTGTTTTCTGTGCAGGAGGTTTTGGGACGTCTGCACAAATACAAAGAGGCTTCGGTGTTCCGCCAGGTGGAGAGTCTTCTGAAAGAGAACCCCAAGAGCCTGGAGATCAACCCCCTCAACACTAACCCATCACTCAAAGAGGCCGCAGACAACCAAAACACTGCTCCTCCGTGAATTGAAATTTTAACTCTGAAAACCACTGCTTCTTTGACAGTAATGCATCTAGCTCTCAGTCATTTGATCAATAGCACGCGTCTGATAGACTTGTTATTCATTGATAGTGAGGTTGAGTTTGAGGTTAAAGCATAAAGTTATGCTTGAGGATAGATTTTTTTTTTAAACAAACCTTCCTTTTATTGACCTTATTGCACCCTGTCCAACAGTCCGTCCGCAAGTTCGCATGGTTTGCAAACGTCTCGGATTACGTCGCGATTGAAATGCTTTACGGCAAGACATCATATTATAGATAAAAATGATTTTACACAGCCATCTGGCTATATTTTGCTGGTGCAAAAAAAGCAAATTTTTCTTATAAGAGGTACGTTCAGTGATCGTGGCTATGAAACTATCAGTCTGTCGGTAATAACGAATCATCTAACGTTAGTGAACTCCAACAGCAATAAAAATACAAAAATACCTACAATTTGCATTTTTTTAAGTTGTCACAATATTTAAAGCCACATTTAATACTTTGTAAAACAGACCTGCTAATATATATTAAATGAACACACAGTAAAGCTTTTTTTTTTTTAAATCACAATATTATAAACTACATTTAATACGTTTTAACACATTACTTGCCATCAACCGTTTCCTTCGAGACACCACGTGGTAGAGGGAAACGGGGATGTTTTGTAAATCGTGCAATTTGCAGATTGTGTACTGAAACAGTCACCTTTTTATATTTTGTCATTACTGTCTATATCGTAATGAGAAAATATGTTTGAGAGAAAGACCTTTAAGCTTATGTTCTGTGACTTAAATAACAATCACAAAGGTAATGCTAGATGAGTTCTCTTGAAGCAAATGACCTTTTAAGGTTCCTGTGTACCTTTACTGATAACATGAACAATACAATGTAATGAACAATAAATATACTAATATTTAGTAATATTCATTCATTTTCCAAATCGCTTATTCTCTTTCCGGGATGGCTGCTGGGGGGGGTACACCCTGGACACCAAAGGCCCAGCAGAGGATGTACCTCCTGCGGCAGCTGAAGAATCTTAAGGTGCCAGCCAGAATGATGGTTCAGTCCTACACGGCCATCATTGAGTCCCTCCTCTCCTCCTCCATCACGTTGTGGTACGCTGGGGCCACTGCCAGGGACAAGCACAGACTGCAGCGTGATGTGGGCTCTGCCGAGAGGGTGAGAGGCTGCAGCCTGCCATCTATCCAAGACCTGTATGTCTCCAGGACTTTGAGGCGTGCAGGTCGGATCACAGCTGACCCTTCTCACTCTGGACACGGACTCTTCGAGCCACTCCCTTCATGCAGAGTTCGGACCAGAACCTCACACCACAGGAACAGCTTCTTCCCCTCTGCTGTAGGACTGGTAAACTGTAATTAATACTGTCACTTCACAAGGTCACTTTAGTATAGTCACTGAATATTGTTTACCCCATCTTGCACTACTTGTACACCAGTACCACTTCACCGACTGTTACATCATTACATTAATACACTGTTCCATCCGTTCCAAACATAGACATAAAGGTCTATGTTTACCATTACATCCACCACTCATTTTATGTTCTGTTCAGTGTATGTCTTTTATGACATGTCAGTTTAGCTTTACTTTAGTTTATTTACCTTAATTTTATCTTATTTCATGTAAATGATTATATGTTCTTTTTATGCACCAACCACTAAGGCAAATTCCTATTAATGTGAATCCCCTTCAATTACATGGCAATAAACATGATTCTGGACAGGTCTCCAGTCCATCGCAGGGCAACATTCACTCACACATTCACACCTAAGGGGAATTTAGATTATTCAATAAACCGAACCGCATGTTTTTGGGATTGTGAAGGAAACCAGAGGAACCCTGACAAGCACAGGGAGAAGATGCAAACTCCTTCCAGGAAGATCACCCGCGAGCCTCGAACCGAAAACTTTCTAACTGGAAGGCCACGGTGCTAATATATTGTTAGGTCATTATCTGTGTTTGTCTCTTTGTTGTGTGATCCCCATCCTCAGTGTTTGTGCAATGGTCATTTCATTCAACTGCTGCGCGTCTGATTAGAAACCACCTGCCACGTATTGGGTTCATAGACGAGCATAGGACAAAGACGCATCAAAAGATTTTTAAAGTTTTTAAAGTAAATCTCTGAAAAAATCATATTATTTACATCCTGTCTATCATGGCCTTTTAAACCGCTTTCACTCTTTCTTCCCTGTCTTTACTAATATTTAGTAAAATTACTAATTTGAATATTATTAGTTTTAAATAAACGTTTTTTTTTTCTTTACATCACTAAACACATTTTTTTAAGTTTAAAAAAATAAGTGAAACATTCTAGACATTATAAATTATATGGAGATGGGATAAAAAAATATATGTGTGCGGTTATTCCAACGGAGCAGATGGAGAGATGGTTGAGCAAAAAAAAGACACAGTGAATGCACTGGAGATCCAAGAAGGCAGGAATCGGGCATGGAGAGTCAGGGAGCGTGAACCATAGAACTGATAACTGTGGTGGTTCATGGATGATCCGTTTAACTGTAGAAGATGGATTAGAGGAGTCCTCTGATTGGTTGAGTGCTTGAAATTGGATTCATGGGAGTGATCTTAATTGTTGGTTGTGAATTTTCCTGGCACACAGAATCCCTGACACATCTGTTTTATTTAAATGCATTTTTATGTTCAGTTAATGTATATGCAGAGTTACTCCACAAATACAAAAAAGCAGTTGCCAGATTTGACAAACATGTATATTTTTTATAACTTATAAAAATAAACTTCTAAGCTCTGTTCCCCAGAGTTATACTGGTCAAGCATGAGTTTACCAAGGATTCATTGTCAGTATAAATATTCATTAATAAAAACAAAGTGTTCAGTGGTGTGCAGGCAACCTTTTAGATTTGTAATGTGCATTCGACCATTTTAGGGTCATATCCAAAGATGAACTCATTGAATTAGATTATGAACAACATAAAAAATGTATCCAGAATAGATTTGATCATGCATATTGCTACACACAGAAACCTTGAGATAACATTGTTCAAGATGTAAAAGGCAGAAGTTCTATGGGAGGATTTTTTTTCTTATACAGCTGCAATTTTCTGCGTCGATGTGCCTCTTGGGATCAATAAAATATGTTTATCTGGCAAAACAGCTAGAAATGGAGACGAACAATAAAACATTATTATCTGTTGTTCACATTCATAGGCTAAAGAGGTCACCTTCATCTGCCTCAATCACTTGGATATAAAATTCTTAATTTCAAGAGCAACCAGAAGTTATTTTAAATGCAATGTTAATGTGGATGCATCTTTCAATCTTTCAGAACAAGGTGCATTATTTAATCTTTTAAACCAAATAATATTGGATAAAAATGTGAAAGACAAAACTCCTCTGAATAACAGAAAGGTCAAAGAAGTTTTTGAACATCTCATTCTGGTTTTACCATCTGTAAACAGACAACAAATGATATTTAATTAATTTCGCAATAGATTTATTTAAACTGTTAGACTATAAATATGCATTTAAATTAAAAAGCAATGAAAAAGTTGTCCACTGGCAGGACTTAACGTTTTTAACAAACAAATGAATGAGCTGAACCATTTCAATCTGGTTTCATTGCAAATCACAGTACTAAAATAGCTTTAGTCAAAGTTTTTAATGATTTCAGTGGACAAGGGTAATAGTGCCATTTTGTTTCTTCATGATCTTCCAGCAGCTTTTGATACCGTCAATCATTATATCTTGCTCTGGCTCTTAGAGAACCTTTTTGGCATCCAAGGTACAGCTCTGAGATGGTTTAGATCTTATCTCAAGGAGTGTTCCTTCTCTGTGGAATTGGGTGAATTTTCCACAGGGAAGTGAGTTCCACAGGGTTCCATTTTGGGCCCGCTTCTTTTTAGCTTTTGTTTGAGACCCCTGGGAGATATTATGTGGAATCATGAGGTTTGCGAGTCCATCACCCCACTTTTGGCATGTCTAGATGATATAAACAGACTTACCAGTAGCTTCCTGAAACTGAATGAGGATAAGACAGAGGTTATTATTTTTGGTTCTCCGGAGTTTCGCTTTGGTTGTCTAAATGCGCTTTCTCCTCAATTACCCACCATGTTTGCTCAGGATAGGAACCTTGGTGTAATCCTCAATTCTGAGCCTTGTGGTCAGCTAATATACAGGTTTTCTGGAGATCCCTAGAGCCAGTCTGAAATCAAGGGGTGACAGAGCGTTTTCTGTGGTTGACCCTAGGCGTTGGAATGATGTAGTCATTCATATAAGTTAATACTAAGACTTTTAAGACTAGGTTAAAGACTTATTTAAACTCATACACGATAAAAATGAAAAATAAATATACTAATATTTCGTAATATTCATTCATTTTCCACCCCACTTATTTCCTTTCGGTGTCACAGGGGTCTGCCGGTTCACAGTGGGCGAGCGGTGGCGGTACCTCCGGTCTAAAGCTTTTAAACTCTAAGCATTTTTGACATTATATGTGTTTTTAATTACCTTCTTGATATATTGTTATTTTTAACAATTATATTGCTGGCTGTACAGCACTTTGCACAGTTTCCCCTGTGAAAAACATGCTTTGTAAATTAATTTTACTCGCTTACTTACATACTTACTAAACCACCGCTGGGAGGCGCCAAATATCCTTATCCACAGCTATGGGTAGGGTGTTGCTATGGTTGCAGAGTCACTTCCGTAAACAAACTTCTGTTGGGACGAGTTTCACCTCGCTTCTATTTCTTGGTCGATCTGTTAATACGCATCTTTTACATCATGACGTTGAATGAAAGCGACGATCTTGAAAAGTTTTTGAGGAATATTGACCAGATAGGTAAGTGATTTATATTAGCTATAGCTTAATTGCTTAGTTTAAGTAAGGTTAAATAACGTTGGCTAATTTGTGTCTTTAATTGTAAAACAATTAATTGCTGTTCTTTTTAATTACAGATGAGTTGGTAAAAGAGTTTAATTCCACTGATGTCTCTTGCCAAGAGAAAGCGATTGTCAAAGCAGACCAGCTCATCTCATCACTGGAGCAAAATAAATCACAGAAAACCTCAATCAACAAAACCATTCTAAACCCAAATGCCCCTCAGGTAAAACTACCGACTTTTGAATAGCACTAATTTTAGCAAAAATTTTTTTGGGGGTAATTCCATTGTTGATGTGACATAATATATTAATTTATGTAATAAAACTAAAAAGTTTTATATCGAATAAATGTAAACATTTTAATTTTAGCTTTCTTTTTATAATGTATAAATTACAGGCTGTTTCTTTACATGGGCTATTTCTTATTTTATCTTTGATTCTTATTTTATTTTTCATTGTTCTCTTCATTGAATTCCTCTGATAATGGATCTTGCCGTTTTTCACAAACATTAAAGAACATAACGAAATTGTAAGCCATTTTAAAGACCATCTTAATAGTTGTGATGACTGAAACATAAGCATAAATCAGTTATTGACATTTTCAAATTTTTCAAAATTTTAAAGTTTTCAAAATTTTAAAGTGTTTTACTGTGCTCAATGTCAGGTAAAGACAACATCAAACGTTTGGTAGCTAATTTGAAAAGTTCTTAGAAATGTATAAAAAGATATGTTCTGATCACAAGGTAGTGCTTCAATGTAACCCCAGGGAGTAGAGACATGCGCACTTTTGTCAAAATATGTTAATGCACTCGCTATATACTAGCACAAAAAAAGCTATTTTTGCTAGTATATAATGCCACACCCCCCCTCCCCCCAAAAAGCTAAGGTAGCTAAATTGGGTATTGTTAGGCTAACAATTCAGTACAAGGTTAGTAAGTTGACACAAAAGTCTTTGATAAAAAATAAAAAATAAAAAAAGGAGGCTGTATTGTAAAATTGGGCACAATGTTCATAGGTTTTCAATTAAGAATAATCAGAACACTGAGGTATACAATATAGTTGCCAACTAATAATTTGTTAAGAGGAAAAATGATAGACAAAGTGCAAGTTTGATAAATAATCTGACTAGGAATTAGAAGCACAGAACATTAAAGCCCAGTAAGGCAATAATGAATACTAACAATGTTTTATTTGATTTAGTTTTTTAAGATTATTTTTATGGCCATAGCCTTTATTGATTTTTATAAATGGAAAGGACCATAAAGAGTCACAGGAAGTGAGGAGGAGAGAGAATGGGGTGGTATGGGAAAAAACGACAGACTCTGGACTCGAACCTATGCACGCCTGTGTAACCCGCGCATATGTGTCCTGGCCGCTAGCGACTAGGCCACGGTGCTGGACAATATTAAAAAATTTAAGCATTCTTTACTAGTGATGTGTCAAGATTCCACCAAAGTTCTGTCAACACATGTAGAAAGTACGTCTCCATCAGGTTGATTTCAAGCTGAGAAACGTATAAGATTTCTGTCGGTTGAGTTTGTGTCTGTTGTTGATAAACAAGTGAGCAACTCCTTCAATGAGCGAATCATCATTGCGGATAGGGGCAGGGCTAAACAAACAAACAAACAAGACATATATATTAATAAGTAACAGCTTTTAAACTAATGCGTTTCCAAAGCTGATTCCCCAAAAATATTTAGAGTTATTAATTTTTCTGTTTTTTTAACTATTGCTCAGCTTTGTTTGTGAAAAGATCAAGAACTTTTCAGTTGCTTAGTACACCGCCACTTTAACTTATATAAAACCAAACTTATTTTTAAAATCACAAAATTTTCATTGAAATTAACGATTATAAATTAGGCCTTGCTACCTTTGATTTTCCTTAAATAATAAAGAAACGTAGCTATGAAGTCAAATTACCGCTCCTGCTCTTTTCCTCTGTGCAGAACATCAAAAATGAACGGAGGCAATCTCAAGGTAGGTTGGCGTGTGCTTTATATTTACCTTCTGTTGAGTCATTCTATGCAAGTCTAGCACATCAATACTTACCCTTGAAGTGTTGTAAATGATTCATAAATCAATGCAAACCAGCTCACCGTCTTCACACTTTGTCTTTTTATCATAAATTGTGTTGTCACTATTCATGTCTTTCTCGAATCCATCAGAAAATTTCTTGAGAACGTTAGAAAAGGATGCAGAGGAGAGAAATCAAAGAAGAAAAATCAAAGAGAAAACTGCAAACGGTGAGTAGATGTAGGTCTGATGGCCAGCTTTTCGTGCATTGTGAGTTTGCAGCGTGTTCATTTAGTCTCCTCTTTTGACCCGCAGCATTAAGAGAGCAGGGGAACGAGGCTTTCTCTCAAGGCGACTACGAAACGGCTGCCAGGTTCTATACGGAAGGTTTGGAGCAGCTGCGGGATATGCAGACCCTCTACACAAACCGAGCTCTGGTACTTCAGTACATTCCAGAACACGTTTTTGTACAATAATCAGATTACTGAATCCTGTGAGACTTCTCCTCCTGTGATTGTATTGTCTCCTATATTCTTGTTTTATAGGCCTTTATCAAGTTGAAGAGATATAAGGAGGCCATCAGTGACTGCGAATGGGCTCTGAGGGTGAGTAAAGCAGAGGCAAAGAGGTCAGAGAAGTGCCCTCTCATTTTTCAGCGTCAGCGCAAGCAGAGAGTCTGGTGAGAGCAGCAGGCTCCATAGAGCGCTGCTTATTGAACAGGAGAGTTGCTCAGCATTTTAAAACTAGGTTGAAGTTCCTTTCTTTCTGTGACAATTTTCTCTTCTGCGAGGAAACTTTTAACGTGGTCATTGTGTTCCATGGCTTAATAAGGTGACCGGTCGAGACAAACATACAAATGTATCTCTTGTTCCCATTTTAGTGACCCCATGGGCTCTGTTATGGTAAGATGCTGTCAAAAGTATTGGCTAATTTTCTTTTTAGCTGTATATGATCTCAAATTACCTCCATTGGGTTTAATACAACATAAAGTGCAGCTATGACAGCTTCAACTGGCTTTCCACAAGGTCATTTGTGAGGTCAGCATTAGATTTAATGCTCATATCACTAGTTCACCAAGTTAGTAAATAACCTACAAGGTGTATTTGATGAGCATGGAATGAGCTGTCCAAGAAGGAGCTCAAGAGCCAAGATGCAACCTGAGCCAATAGAGTCCCCGTGTGGCAAAGGGGTGGTGATGGGCCACGTTTCCGAATAAACGGTTACTGTAGCGATATATAGCCAGCGGGAGCTAATAGGGCGGGAGGAGTTGTCATCACATCCCTTTGGAATCCACAAAGTGGCCATTTTGTTTGTAATCTTAGTTTCCACTAGGAGTCATACTCATACTGTTATGCATCTTTACAATAAATATTTATCTTTATTAAACACCAAGGATTTACACTACGGTTCAAAAGTTTGGGGTCCCCCAGACAATTTGTGTTTTCCAAAAAACCTTGGCTTTCGTCAAAGAATCCTCCATGTGCAGCTATTACAGCATTGCAGATCATTTTGGTCCTGAGAAACGCACTTCTTGCGTACCATACGGTCAAGCTGCTCTCACAACAGCTCAATGGGATTTAGATCTGGTGACTGCACTTGCCACTCCATTACAGATAGAAGACCAGCTGCTTCTTCTTTTCTAAATAGTTCTTGTACAGTTTGGAGGGGTGCTTTGGGTCATTGTCCTGCCGTAGAATGAAATTGGCTCCAATCAAGTACTCTCCAGAGGGTATGGTGTGCAAAATGGAGTGATAGCCTTCGTTATTCAAAACCCCTTTTTATCCTGAATAAATCTCCCACCCTACCAGGACCAAAGTAACCCCAGACCATCACGCCCACCTTGCTTGACAGATGGCGTCAGGCAGCATTCCAGCATCTTTTCAGTTGTCTCACAAATGGTCTGTGTCCAAACACCTCAAACTTTGAGTTGAAAGTCCACAACACTCCCCTTTCTCTTTCTACTCTTGTTTGTAGCTCTTGTGGCTGTTTGTGCTGTTTCCTACACACCGTTGTAGGAAATCTTCAGTTTCTTTACGGTTTCTTGCATGGAATAGCCTTTATGTCTAGACTATTGAGATTCACTGGAAAGTTCTCTTTCTATGACCCCACAAATGGGATGCTCCAGATACTCAACCAGCTCAAAGGAAGGTCAGTTTTATTGTTTTTTCTAAACAGCTAAACTCTTTTCAGCTGTGCTAACATGATTGCCCGCATGTTTTTTTTAACTATCCATTAGCCTTCTGCCACAATGAACAAACACATTGTACCATTAGAACGCTGAAGTTACAGTTGCTGGAAATGGCCCTCTATATACCTGTGCAGATATGGCACCAGAATAGTCATAAAGAGTGCAATTCTAATTAGTTTCAAGTTATCTTCATTGAAAAAAAACAACTGGTTTTCCTCCAAAAATGAGGAAAGTTCTAAGCGACGCCAAACTTTTGAATGGTAATGTACATTTTTATTCTTGGCAATATCATATATTATCATATCCAAAAATATAAAGTACCGCAAGGAGACAACGCTCACTTGGTACTAAGATGGCGTCCGCTCTGACACATTATTTCAATGGATGGCACCATTTCACAAGGAATCACCGTATAGATATCGATGAGTATAAACGCTTTTAGACTTCAATCTCTGAGCTTTAAGTGTTTTTAAGCACTTTTAGTTTGAAGGACTTCATAGAAAACGTTTCTTGACAAAGCTTGTCAGACAAACCTTAAGTTCTGAAGTGATTCTTATTCAAATAAACTCAAGTTGCCAACCAACTGGCTCGGTTCAGGTGGACAAGTTTGAATGTGGTAGTGTTTTTGTCTGGTTAGTCGTTAAAAGACAGCTGCCACTTTCATCATTTCAGTCATGCATTGCAGCCCAGATATTATTAATAACTTAAATGTTGACTTCACCACTTGTCGTGTGGCCCAGTTGCTCCTTGGTTCTGTCCAATTGATGGTTCTGGTTCACTGCACAAGATCGCCTCTAGCTCTGGTCCATATCGCAGAAGAAAGAGCTATGGCGTTTCATATGAAGGAGCATTTTAAACCCCATCCTCGGGGTACTGAGTGCCTCATCTGTGTGTTCCTCACCCAGACATACACATCATTGAAGATGTTGTGTTGGTTGTCATCATTTTGTTGATGAGATGTGGAGGCCAAGTTTTTCAAATCAGTTTGTTTGACAGCTTGATTTAAATATTTCACAATGTTCGTAATTCCAGTGGTAGCTGTCACTTTGACGTCTTTAAATATTTCCAAGCTCAAGATTCTTTAGCACAGAAGCTCTTGGATCATAAATCAGCGTGTTTTTGACTACCCAAGGTAGTTGTCCAAACTAGATGCTAAAATACTAGCATTCAGTCATACAAACACCTTCGTACAATGACAGGAATTTGTCTCAACATAGCCCGAGTTTGTCTGGGATTCTATGAAGAGAGATTTGTAAAAGTCTACAATTACAGAATATCTGTCCTTAGATGAAAATAAATAATTAAGGCTCCCATTTTTTGTGAACATTGTTAGTACAGATTAGATTCTTGGTTAAATAATGTGGAAATTTTATTCAGTGACATTTATAACTAGTTAATGAATGTGCATCATCAATGTTTTATTCCCAGTGCAATGAGAAGTGTATCAAAGCCTACATTCACATGGGAAAGTCTCACTTAGCTCTCAAAGATTTTTCACAGGTCAGTACTGAATCATTGAGCAGAAGTGTCTTCAAGTTTGAAGCTCAATTGTGCTGACTATCCTTTGCTTGTTTGAAGCATCTTCTTTTATCCTGTTTCGCTTTCAGGCCAGAACGTGCTATCAAAAACTTTTGGAGATAGAGCCACAGCGGGAGACCATGGTCAGAGGTATGATGCAAAATGTTATGAAGATCTGAGAAAACTATTTCCAGGACCCCAAAAATATTAGAAGTATTCTCTTTTTACAACAACCAATAGATGTTTCCAGACTAGATCATTTTCAGTTATAATTCAATTAAATCACGGCTTTTAGGAGTAATGTGTTGTTTGTCGGAGTTCATTGATTGGTTTACTTCCACAACCGGAGTTCAAAGGCACCACTAACTCTAAAAGAACTTATTTGTCATTAACTCCAGAGATTAGCTGTGAGTCCTGTGCCTAAATTTCATTTTTGAAGCTTTTGTCAATGACTCTAAAGAAAGTTCAAGCAGCTTGCCTCTAAAATAATAATAAAACTGTAGTTAAAGGAAAAGAGTTATTTTAACTCTGTACTGGAGTTTATTTGATGGCCACACTCAGACGGGACTGATTTTTTAACAACTAGACAGATTACTTCCCCTACATCTAGCCCTTAGCTAACCCTAGCTAATATTTACTGCTGCAAAACAATATAGTTATGAACATGTGACATCAAATCTAACATAAAATAATGGTTTTCGAAACTGATACACTTTTTTTTTTTCCACAAAACTACTTACATTCATGAGTCTCTTTGGTAGAGCCGATGGACATCTTGACCCTTTCTTTTAAAGTCCCCTTGAAACAGATGCCCATATCAATAGCCCTTCATCTTAGCCTTTCTACCTTCATTCAAAAAGATTTGGGACACCCCTTCACCTCACATGAACATACAAAAACGTAGCTTAGGGCCTTTTCTTGGCCCCACCCCACTGCTCTCGTAAACAGTGTTTTGTTTTGTTTTGGAAATGATATGCTTAGTAAAACAAACCGTATAAGAGCGGCCCGGCCTTGGATGTAAAATTAATTAAGTAATTCATTCATCTTCTAAACCGCTTATTATTCTCTTTCGGGGTCACAGGGGTCTGCTGGGCACATTGGACGGGAGCCGGGGATACACCCTGGTCACCAGTCCATCGCAGTGGATGTAGAACATTGTCGAAAATTAATTGCTATTCAAATTAAGTACTGTATTTTTCGGCTCATAAGACGCACTTTTTCTTCCCCAAAACTGAGGGGAAAAAGTTGGTGCGTCTTATCGAGCGAATGCAGAGCGCCGCGAATTCCGGTAACGGCCGTATGAGAGGCGTAAGAGCTCCGGAGCTAGGCCGAAGCCGCGGCCATATTTGTTTACCCAGCCCTGCGCGCTGACGTCATCGCCCATCTCTGCCATAGCACGGTCGTAACGAAAACGGGGGGAAAATACTACATTTCCCATAATGCCTTGGCTACGGTAGCCGCAGCGGTGCTTCCGCATCCATACTCACGAGCGAAACTGCTTTTGACTCGCATTTGAGTGATCTCTCACGCTACAAACCCGATTTTTCACGCTAAAATACATTTTAAGATGTGAAATGGGCACAGCTAATAGTTTATTTGCGATCTGTTTCTTGAGCCTGACGATAAGATGATGATCGATCTGCATCGTCTTCAGTCTGTCGTCTAGCTCCGGAGCTAGGCCGAAGCCGCGGCCATATTTGTAAACCCAGCGCTGCGCGCTGACGTCATCGCCCATCTCTGCCATAGCGCGGTCGTAACGAAAACGGGGGGGGGGGGATACTACATTTCCCATAATGCCTTGGCTACGGTAGCCGCAGCGGTGCTTCCGCATTCATACTCACGAGCGAAACTGCTTTTGACTCTCGCATTTGAGTGATCTCTCACTCTACAAACCCGATTTTCCACGCTAAAATGCATTTTAAGATGTGAAATGGGCACAGCTAATAGTTTATTTGCGATCTGTTTCTTGAGCCTGACGATAAGATGATGATCGATCTGCATCGTCTTCAGTCTGTCGTCTAGCTCCGGAGCTAGGCCGAAGCCGCGGCCATATTTGTACACCCAGCGCTGCGCGCTGACGTCATCGCCCATCTCTGCCATAGCGCGGTCGTAACGAAAACGGGGGGAAAATACTACATTTCCCACAATGCCTTGGCTACGGTAGCCGCAGCGGTGCTTCCGCATCCATACTCACGAGCGAAACTGCTTTTGACTCTCGCATTTGAGTGATCTCTCACGCTACAAACCCGATTTTTCACGCTAAAATACATTTTAAGATGTGAAATGGGCACAGCTAATAGTTTATTTGCGATCTGTTTCTTGAGCCTGATGATAAGATGATGTTGCACTGGAACAGTGATGGTGATAACGAATGGTGGACTTTAGAGTGATGAGTGGGGGCAAAGAAAAACATTACAGCCTTTTTTTGTTACTTTTACTGTTTACTGTCTGTTCATGTTACATGTTTGGCTGTTAACTTTTACACAGTTGATATAAAATATTTTACAACAGTATTTGGTTCAGAATCTTTTTTTTCTGGATTTTCCTCTTTAAAAATTGGGTGCGTCTTATGTGCCGGTGCGTCTTATGAGCCGAAAAATACGGTAAGCTAAAAAAACCCCACAATTAACCATATCGCATTCTGTTTGCTTAAAACACTTAAAAAAACTTAATAAACTAATTTTAGGAACCACAACTAATAAATATTTATATACATTCAATCCTCCAATCCAGAGGAGAAAACACCACACCAGATGTTTTACTCCCTTGGAGAAAGCAAAACTTAGCAAAGCATTTACTCTCCCATGTGATGGCTTTTGAGCGGGACAGGACAAGGTAAAAAATAAAAAAATAAATAAAACACTTACAAAAGACATACCTAAAGTTAATTGCTGTTCTTTAACCATTTGTAGTATATGCATGGTTTTGATCTCTTTTGAAAAAACGAGTCAAGGAAGTAAAGCTTTTACTCAGTCGTCGGAACAAGAACTTTGAATGAACAAAAAAAGAGAGGAAACAAATCTGCCCATCAATTTTTGTAAAGAAATATGTACTGATGACTGAAGTTATAGTTATTTGCTAGAAAACACATCATCACAGCATGAAGTCAACTTTCAAATTTCATAACAATATCGTTAAAAATGGGTTTTCTATACATATTTATGTATAGGCACATCCCATATTGGCTACTTGGAATTTCAGTGGTCTTGTTGCTTCACTAACTAGTGTTTAAGTGCACCTTTTGGTTCAGATGAGTGGTGGAGGTCATTTTTTCATAAAATGGTGGAGGTCAGGGGCCATTTTTGACAATGTTTACTTGTAAAGAGACGTTATGCTTCAGAGTACACAGAAATTTGGAATTTGAAATCATTCACCCACATGTTTATTCATACAAATGTGTCATGGACTACATTTTTCACTGAATTGACCCTTTACTGTTTAAGTACTCTTTTTTTTGTTAATGTTACGACACATCGATGAACAGGAGGCTTCAAATATGAGTTTTTCACCTTTCTTATCCATTTGGTTTGCATTCAAATAAAAAAAAATCTTTGTTTATTTTTTTATAGTTGTTGTATGTCCTGAAGTTAACATTTAATCCATACAGACATCTGATTTGCTGGAAATGACAAGTTTTTCATTAGCATTCATTGGGATTTTTTTCTAGAACAATAATGACATTATGCTGCTTGCTTCCATTTCATTAAACTTAATCAAACTCACTTTGGATGAATGCATATAGCTAGATTTTTGATATATGTCACATTTTTTGTAAATAGCTTATCTGGCACAAGTGGATGTGGAAGAGAAGGAGGTTTTACAGGAAAAAGCTGCATGGGAAGAGATGCAGAAAGCCACAGAGCAGGCCACAGCGATAACAGTGCTGCTGAAAAAGCTCACCAGGCCCAATCAGATCGATCTCTATTACTGCGGTGGATTGGAGCTGCTCTCTCAGGCTATTAGAGACAGTAAGTTTGCGTGATTCATACAGTTTCATATAAGACACTGTTGTTCTTCTTTTCAGTTACTGACACTGATTTTCAGTGAATCCTGGAAGAGCGAATGCATGTTTACAGCAGGTTTGAAGTAAGAATTATGCCTTGGGTTTGTTCATTCTTGTTCCAGGGTGATATTTCTTGCTCTGGAGATCGATTGGGAGAGGAGAGGGATGAGAAATTTTGTGCAGAGGGCTCATTGATTCAGTTCTGTTGTTCATTTGCAGTTCATGATGAGGAGACTAATCCTCACGATCAGTCACAGAGGACAGACGCAGTCCTCTCGCAAGAGTTTAAGACTCTTGCTGTGAATGTTATCTTTTAGATTATCTCTACTTAGGTCTGATCTTTTGTCAAGATCTGAGAAGAAAACCCTGAAAATACTTTGCTTAGTAAATCTCAGGAAAAGTCTGGTGATTTGTAAAACCAGAGAATTTTCTGGTCCAGATTAATAACATCTCAAAAAGCACTGCGCTAATTCTGTCGTTATCATGTGACGTGTGATAACAAAGCCTCTATAGAGGGCCACAACGTCATGGTACTCACAGGTGGCACAAAGTCAATGTGAACGTGTGTTTGACCTGCATAAATTCTGAAAATAGGGAAAAGCTGTTGTGCGATTGACTGCTCGAACCAATTTTCAAAGACTTCACAGATACCACTCTACAAACTGCCAAAATCCTAAAAAAGGAGAAGCAAATGGATTGCTGCTAATTGAGAAAGAGACATGATAAAAAATGTAGAAAAAATGCCATTGTTATCCCTGCCTAAGGCACTGATTAAGATATGGGTGGAGCAATCATGAAAGGGGTGAGGCCTATTTGGTGAAGCAGTGTGTTTATTGTGGTGGATTAAAATGTCTATATTGACTCCCAGAAAATGTCCTTGACTATAAGACTATTACGCCCCTTGGGTATTCCTAAACTTAATAAATATCAAGCACCCGATTTGAAAATCTAACCACGCATCGCACCTTGGTAAATATTTGGTAAATTGATAAAATTGAAGAAAGTGTCCCTTAAAATACTTTGCGTAATAAAAAAAAAAAGTCTGGTGATTAGTAAAACCAGATATTTTTCTGGTCCAGATTAATGACATCATATAATTTTTCCAGATATTTTTCTGGTCATATAACTTGTGATAACAAATCTTCTGTAGAGGGTCAGAACATTGTGGTACTATTCCACAGACTGCCAAAATCCAATGAAAGGAGAAGCAAATGGATTGCTGCAAACTGAGGAAGTGACATGACAAAAAATGTCAACTTCATAAGAAGTTCTATTTGCAACTTGTTCATTTACAAGTATTATTTTACAAAATAATTTAACTTCAATCTGGCCATTGAAATTATCATGAAAATCTCGAAAGCTCTTCAAGAAAGGAAGTGCCTTGCCAGAGAATGAGCAGGTGAGAATCCAGAATAGTTCTTTGTGGACTAATTTTTTTATCTTGAGTGAACAGTGCTTTTCTGTAGATAAGACCGGAGTCTCTCGGCCTCCCTGTGCTTTTGTTTATTCTCCTCACATGCTCTATTACCCTTGAAGTGTATTGTGTGTCTGAGTCTGCTTAGTGTGATTTGGGGCTGATATATGGCTCTCTGTCAGTTCACCCTCCTAAATTTGACCTTTTCAACTGTCCCTCACAGCTACTGGCCAGACGTTACTCCGATTAAACAATGGCTTCGATATAATTAAAGACAACTTTTTAAGGTAAGATTACTATTAATGTAAATAGTATTTGAAGATCGCTGTTGGATTGGAAGTGGTGTTTAGATAAAAGAGCTCAGTTCTACGTGTAATCTTAGATCTGAGTTTGATTGATTACGTTTGAAACCATTATTAACTCAGTTGTCGGTTGTCTTGCTCTGACTGAATATGCTGCCAAATTAATTGCCTAATTTGAATACATGTAAAGAACACGGCTGTGCTGTATGATCCTGTCACATGCAAGATTTTCTCTTTATAGCAACAAAATTAATTTGAAAGGGTTCTTACAGTTATTGCTTCAATCAGTCTTTCTCTCGTGTTGTCTCTACTATTCACTACTATGGCCGGTTAACAATTAAAGTACTGTGGAAAAAAAGTGATTGGTCTTATTCTAATATTGTACAAGTTATTGTAATGCAACTACCTGCACAGTTTTAATGATCATCTGTAACAGATTAAGTTCAAATTCATTCATTCATTCATTCATTCATTCATTCATTCATTCATTCATTCATTCATTCATTCATTCATTAACCAATTAAAATATGCATCCTCTGTTGTAGGTGTGAAGTACAGGTACATACACATCTTTAAAAAAGCCCACAAAAGAAATTTTAGTAGTTTATTCTTTAGTTTTTCTTAGTGTTTGAAAGCAAAAAATGTAAAATATTTGAAAATGTTCTCCCTTGGTCTTTTCTTGGTCGAAAAGTTGATGAATTAATGGCTGAAAATGGAAACACTCCTTTAACCTGATTTACTGATGACATTATTTCCAAAAATGTATTAATGTGTCATGAATTGGTACCAGTTAAGATCTCCCACAAGATCGGGATTCAACTCTCATGCAGTATCCACCTGTATTTCTCAGCATAAAGAGCAAAATTAATCTCGACCAAATCTCCACCTTTATTTGCAGAAATGCAGCCACAAAAGTTCAAGGCACCTCAAATAGGCTTCACTATTGGCTGCTGAAACTCATTGTCATACTGCTTCCCGACAAATGTATTTATTTTTTTTACCTGTAGATCCAAAGCACCTGCTACAATTTTTCTTCTCTCCAGTTACTATGTTTTCATGCAAAATTCTGCAAAAACATGGCTCGCTTGGCATTTGTGAAACCCAAATAAATTCCCGAAATAATCAGAACAAAATAAACACAAATTTTGTTAATTTTTGTAAAGACAAAACAACATCTGTTTCTTTTCTTTGTTTCTTCTAAAGAGCTTTGAACAGCACATCTTCAAACCTCAGTCTGCTTTGAAATCTTTGTCTTTGAGAGACAGTTGATGCAGAAATAATATGTAACTTGCTATGTGTCTTTCTCAGCATCACCATGGTAGCAAAATTGGGCTTTTTCTCACTCCGTTTGAAGGGTCCTTCACAGCTGTTTCTATTTCAAATAACGTGTGACATTGATGATCCTTAGCACACGCTTAGTATGATTGGTGGATCGTCCATCATACATGACCATTCATCCATCCAATCATCTTTAGCATTTGTTACATTCATTAATTTTCCTCCCCGCTTATTCATTTTGGAGTCACAGGGGTCTGCTGGTGCTTATCACATTGGGTGAGAGGCGGGGGTACACCCTGGAGAGGTCGTCAGTCCATCGCAGGGCAACCCACACATAAGATAAGGGGAATTAAGTTATTCAATTAACATAACCACATGTTTTTGAGATTTTGGGGGAGTACCCAAAGAAGAAAACCTACGCAAGCACTGGGAGAACATGCAAACTCCTTCTAAAATCCTCGAACCGGCCACTTTTTAACTGGAAAGCCACAGTGCTACCCACTGCGCCACTGTGCCGGCGACATTTGTTACAATTGAGAAATATTAATTGTGTCACTTGTATTCAATACACCGACAAGGTGAAAGCCAATGCACACGTTTAAGAGCAAAATTCAATTTTGTATCGTATGAAATGCATCAAAATTCAATTCAAATGTTCTTTTCTTTTTTCTATTCAGCTGTATCTCCCTGAATTCGAAAGAGCCATGTGCTGCAGATCTTTGTACCTCCATCATCAAGCTATGGAGGACAGCTTGCAGTGGAAACGGTAAGATTAAAAAGTAATTGAGACCTTGAAACTGAAAGGAAAAAATAGCAACTCCATTTGCATGTTTCTTTCTAAAGAACTAATGAGGATTCATCAAATCGTCGGAATCCAAGTCAATATCAGTTTATCCCAATCTTGCCTGCTAGCAGTGAAATTTTGACTGCCACTCACATTGAAGTCTCTTTAGCAAGTGCTTTGTGTCCTCCATTACAATCTCATTATCTGGCCTAATTATAAACTAATTCTGCATTTGTCTTTGTTAAGGTCTCTCTCTAATGGTTTTCCTTTTAGAACAAAACCAGCAGCTGTTGCTGGAGTGTTCCACTGCCAGACAACATCTGCTGCAGATGCTTGCTTCACCCGTACCAGAAATACAAAGAGAGAGCCTGGCATTGCTTTGTATGTGCTCTCAGACACAGCGTGGAAGAGAGCTGCTCACAGACAAGCTCTACTCACACCAGTATGTTTACCGTATTTGTAGCAATGATGATGTGCAATGAAAGAGTTCTATGTGGAGAATGTAGATGAGGGGATCCTCTCAGATACCTTTAGGATTAGGATTAAGAGAAACTGAGTCACGTACAGTCATTATGCAACCCAGCTATTGTTCAATTTTGATTTCAAATATAATGTGTAGGTTTCAAAAATGTTTTGATATTTTGTGTTTAATCCAAGGTAGCTCAAATCAAAGTGTGAGAAAATGTGCGATCGTCTCTCACTGTCATTTTACAGGCCCCAAATTGTTGCCTATAGTGCTATCTAATGGTGAAAAGAAGGGATATAACTACAATACCTGTGATATGGCTGGTGTTTATCAAAATTCAGGCACCAAACTAAGCACAATGGCATATAAAGTGCTTGGAACAGTGTATAAGGTTTAGGAGAAGGTCGCCTGGTTTTTTGGTACAAATTTCACATTGTTTTGATCTTGTCTTTGCTTTTGTCTTTGCTCTCAACATGTGGGCCGCCCTAAACATGTTCGAAAATTCACAGATATTCACATCAGAACAGATTGTCTGATTATGGTTTGAAAAGTGTGTGTGAAAAAAATGACTCTATAGCACCACCTATTGCATTGGAGCTTATGTTTTGCTCCCAGTTTGTCAGCACACAGGTGTAGCGTACCAAGACTCAAGTATAAATTATATGGATTACATTTTTTAAGTGACAGGAAGTTGGTTATTTAACAAAAAATAAACTCTAAAAATGACCATTTTTGCTATTTGTCGTACTTTATCAAACTTTTTCTGGAGATTTTATCTGTTTTTCTCCTCTAGTCTCTAATCTCAAGGCATATGGGATGTTAAATAGTTAAATAATTTTTCTTAAACTATATGTGCACGATGGCTGTCAAAGTCAAAATTTTACTATAAACAGGAAGTTGTATTTACTCCACCATGTCTGATCAGGTTGAAGTTAGCTTTGCGGTTATAGCGCTATACGGTGGCCACAGTAAATACAACATTACGATGGTTCAAAGGTGGTGGAAAGCCCTTTGATCGCTGCTTGCAGCTTTAATTTAATTTGAGATTAACTATTAAAATAGATATTAGCTTACATGATCTGCTTTGTTTGTACGGTAAATGCATTTGTACATTTTAAATGAAAATAATCATTAAATATATATTGCAGTTTGGGTAATGATGTTGATTGCCTCATCGACTTTAATATTTATTCAGTTGTCATGTAAATATTTAAAGCCTCACTCGTCCAAAAAGAAAATTGTAGTTGATGCTGCCATTAATTATACAAATGGATGTGTAAACATCATAAATAAGTCTTAATAATGATTCAAAGGCCAAAACTAGAAGTATCGCAAAAATAAAAAAAATAAAACATAATAGGTTATTTATGACTTCATTTATTTAACGCATTGACATTATTCTCGGTTAAAGACGCTTAGAGAGCATAGAATATGAGTAGCTTTTGCAGAATTTGTTGATAAAGTACGTATTTAAATGTACAAAATGAAGATGCATGTTCTAATTTATTTCAGTCCATTTCAACTGGAGCTTCTAAACTTGTTTATAGAGCAGGAGACAGGTCGGAGTGTTCCTCCGCTATCTCAGATTCTCCTCATTAGCTAGCATCCAGAAGGCCCCCTACTGTTCTTGCATGTTTTATTAAAGTTCTTTTAATGAGGCCATAATGAATGCATTCTGTCCCGCGTAGAATGGTGGAGGAGCTGGTGAGCTCTGTGTGCCGTGATTCCAGCTCCACATCGGCGATGACACTCCTTCAGAACCTGGCTGCAGACAAGAAGTATGCACACACAACACCTTCACCTTTAGCATATACCATGTCCTGTTTTTCACGAGAAGCTGATGAATTCCCTGAACAGAGAGAGCCAAACTGACCCTTTTTATGCAATCATGGGCACGACCCACCCTGAGAGTCCATTAGTTTCCCATACATCACAGTCGAGGCACATTCAAATTCATTCGGCACCACAGCTCAGGTCTCTTGAGTACACAAAACGAACAGGTTTAAGATGAAACAATCCATCACGTTCACAAATCCCTCCATTTATCTCCACGAGAGAGTAATTCAGCTGCTTACAGATAGAGAAAGGCGCTCGCTCTGACCAGAAGATGGAATTAAACAGCCACTTCATGCACAAAAGGAAATGAGAATGCTTTGATAGATAGTCAATGAAAAGCATTGGGTGCATTCAAGCCGCTCTCTTGTTTCTAGATAAGGACGGTGTGGTGTATTGCACTTGTCTCGTGTTGCACGCGCGACGTCAGCACAGGAGATTTGCAAACAGAGATCTCTGGATTTGAGCCCACCATATTTTAACGGGATTTTATCTTTTGCCCCGCAGCTCCCTGCTGTGCTGAAGTGAACGGGGTTATCTGAGGATTCGTGTCTGTCGAGATTAATCCGTGTTAACTAGCTATTTTATAATTCTTCAGTGCTTTTTGTCTTTTTCAGATTCAAGATTTTGTCTAGGGAGCACTTCACAGACGTATTCGCCCTTCGCCTTGAACATCTGCTGGTAAAAGTTCTTTAATCATGATTTCACAATCATATGCTGCATATTCAGAACGGAAATACATTTAAATTCCTTGAATGCTATTTCTACACTCCAATTATGCAGAAGACGTGACTTCTGTTTACCGTTACCTCAAACTGCAGTTCCTCAACTGGCCACTAGCTGGCTTTGTGCTAGAAAAGTAGATCACAAAGAGCACCACTACTCCAATAGCTTGAAATCCAGTTCAGGAACAATTTCAGCAGATGAAGACTGTAACATGTAAAAACAAAAGTCATTACTATCTAAACGTTTTAGGCAGATATGAAAAAATGCTATAAACAAAGAGTGCTTTCAGAACAAGAGTAAACTTTGTTTTCAAACCAGCACCGATTCTTATACTCGTACAAATTCAGAGATATTGCAGGATTGTAGTCAGGTGTATAAACCAATTAAATCAAACAGGAGGGCGTGATCATGTCATACATAGGTTGAAACCCAGTCATGAACTGAAACAGAAACAGCTGTGTTGGATGTTTAAAACTGGGTGAAGAAGAGCCAAACTCTGCTACCATGGTGAGGTTGAGAAAGACAGATTGCTGTCATGTTTAGGTTGAGCATAGCAACAAGACACAAGGTCGTTCTACTACATCAAAAAGGTCTCTCCCAGACAATGATTTCAAAACAGACTGGGTTTTCCAAAATTTTTGAGGTTTCATCCTCAAATATTTTGAGGATGAAACAATGAGGATCGTAGATGCAGTGATCGACTAAAAAAAATAGGAATATACAAAAACAAGGAATATACAACTTGGAAGTCTGGTCACAAGGGGTCTATGGACGTGTTGCAAACAAAAATACAGATTTACAACATGGTAACAAAGCCAAGTCCCTTAATTATGCTTGAAAACATAGGAACTGGAGTGCTGAAAAACATGGTGGAGGTGCCTTCAAATGGAGTTTCTTCGTGCTTAAGAATCCAGGAAGCTAGTTATCCATGATGAGATACCATCAGGGAGGTAGCAGGACAATAAGCACCAATATACAGCCAAAGTCATTCAAAACTATATTAAGCAGGAAGCAGAAAAATAAGTCCTGGAAGTGATGGCATGGCCCCCACAGAGCCCTGATCTCAACATCATTGAGTGTCTGGGTTTACATGAAGAGAAACCCTACATCCAGAGGAGATCTGTGGTTAGTTCTCCAACATGTTTGAACCATTTATCAGCAAAGTTCTGCAAGTGTTCAGGTGAACCTAGAAGAATAGATGCTGCTTTTAACAGTAGTCATAATGATTTGATATTGAATATTAATTCATAACCCATTACAGAAGACTCTGGAAGCAAGGATTAAACAAAAGAGAGGCTTCAAAGAGCTTGCACATATCTAGTTGTGATTTAGCTTCCTGTTTTTGATGTAACTTCTTGTTCTGTGCTAAAAATTAACCAAGGAATAGATTTTAAAATCTTTCACACCTTTGTTTATTCACTGAATTTTACTGATGAGAATAAATAAATAACACATTTTTTTCACAAACCTTTACACAATACTCTGTTTCCAGCAAAGTGTTCAATCCAGCATTCTATAGAATGCCTAGGCAGTATTTAGAAAGATTGACATTTTATACATTGCCTAGGCATTCTATACTTGACACAAAAAATTATTTTTAATACAATTGTTATTATTTTTTGTTTCTTTTGACTCATTTGAATGTTCCTGCACATTATTCATTTCATCAATATTTTAACTCACAGTTTCTCCACGTTTCTATAGTCAAACACCATGACATCTGACTCCAAGACCCTGGCTTCTATGATTTCTTTGATTGGGTCTCTGGCTCTGGATGATGTAATTAACAAAGATCTTGTAGGCCGCGAAGAGTTCTGGCGATGTTCTCTTCAATCCATGGTAAGCTTGGAGATCATAACCTTCTACCTCACCACCAGGCTTCCCAACGATGTCCTTGAACGTTGCTGAATTATGTATGATGTCTAGCACTGCATTTTGATTCTGAGCGTTTGTTTCTAAGCTTCTTTCGCTATCTTGTTGCTTAAGCCGTGAATCAGCCATTTCTCACATAAACTAAACCGCAGTAGGACATGAATTAATTTCCGGCACTGTCAAGATAAAGGTCTGTTTTGGTTGCAGATGCAGTGTGTCGGCTGTGAATATACAAGCGTCCTCTATGCTCTCCTGGGTTTGCTGATCAACTTGGCCTCAAAAACCTCTCCAGTCATGCAGGTAAAGCTAGAGGAAATAACAGTGGCTCTGGCCAAGTTCTCATCAAACATATCAAGCTCTTTGGCTGCCTGGGAGCCCTGGATAACAGAACGTTCTGTTACAGCCTTTCAATTCCATATGTTGCAATCATGTCCGAAACGCAAAAGAACAATGGTCAAGTCAATGTTGTATTTTTTTCACCCTTTTATCACCCAGGACCATGCTGTCCTGTTCAGCCGCAGGTGCCTGGAACTGCTGAGTGATTCCTCCGGTGGCGTCATCACTGTGAGTAGAGTTTCATCAAAGTCAATGCTAAACACAAACTTGAGATGACACGTCTCAGTGATTGATTTCTTTGCATTAATTATTAAAATGCTCATCCTTTGGGATGCAGGCTGTTAATTCCAGCATATCTCCATGTATAGAGCTTCTCAACAAAATATGAAAGTGTGGTTTCAAAACGCGATGGATGAGAATTATTTTTACACATTGATTCACAGCCAAAATAAGCTACCATTTAATATTTTAATACTTTTAAAAAATTAATCCACAAGCTGTAGAGTGAAAAGGTGAATTTCCTGTGATCTGTTCCTTAACAGTGGAGATTGAAAGTTTGGGCACCCCAGGTAAAAATGTCTTTTAATGTGCAGAAAGAAGCCAAGGAAAGATGGAACAATCTCCAAAAGGCAAACAGATTAAGCGTTCTTATAATGTGACAAAAAAAGTTAGATTTTATTTTCATTGGTTACACTTTCAAAATAAAATAAAATAAATAAACAAACAAAAAAGCATCTGCAACAGTTTGGGCACCGTGCAGGGTTAATGTCTTGTTCTGCCCCCTCTCGCAAGTATCATAGCATGTAAATGCTTTTTGTTGCCAGGCAAGAGTCTTTTTAATCTGTAAGTTAATGTCTTTTGGAGATTTTTCTATCAATCTTTATGCACATTGATAAAATTGTTTACCTGGGGTGTCCAAACCTTCGATCCCCACTGTACTGTATATAATAGCAATATATTAAATCCATCCAATCCATCATAGCAACTGGTAGCACAGTTGCTGTACAGTTAGAAGGTTGTCAGTTCGAGGCTCGCAGGTGACCTTCCTGAAAGGAGTTTGCATGTTCTCCCCGTGCTTGCATGGGTTTCCTCTGGATACTCCTGTTTCCCCCACAAAAACATGTGGTTTGGTTAATTGACTAATTTGAATTTTGCATTAGGTGTGAATATGTGAGTGAATGTTGCCCTATGATGGACTGGCGACCTGTCGAGGGTGTAAAATGGATGGATTTGATAAACTACTAGTTCAGAATTTTGAATTTATTTGTGTTCAAATATGTTTAAAGTGTTGTGCATTTGATCAAACTCATCAGACAACGTTTCAAAGAGATTATGTTAAAGTTTTCCCTTTATGAAGCCATCAGGCAGTATTTGACTAGCGGTCTGGTGGATGTGGTATTAATACACAAAGCGTCGTGATTGGCTAAAATATTTGTGATTATAAGTGAACCAATATCTCTTTTTTGCAAATGTTTGCAGAAAAAAAACAACTATTGCACCAACATAACAAGATATTCAAATGCTGGAAAGATACTGGCGATCTCCTACCGCCCACCAATGAGAAAACTTTTGCCAAGTGAATTTCTGAAATGGTGGCACGGTGGCGCAGTGGTAGCACTGTTGCCTTCCAGTTAGAAGGTCGCTGGTGACCTTCCTGGAAGGAGTTTGCATATTCTCTTTGTGCCTGGATAGGTTAATTTAATAATCTAAATTCCACTTAGGTGTGCATGTGTGATTGAATTTTGCCCTGCGATGGACTTGCGACCTGTTTTTTTTTAGTTAGGTTAGTAAGTGTTCTTGAAGGAGTTTTTAGCTGCTTTTTAAAGGCTGAGAGAGACTCAGCTTTCCACATTGGGATGGCAAGAGAATTCCACCAGCCAGGAACAGTGAAGGAAAGAGTCCTGGTGAGAGATTTTTTGCCTGCTCTGAGATGGGACCACCAGACGCTGTTCGCTTCTTGAGAGGAGGCATCTGGAGGGGATGTAGGACTGCAGGAGTTTGTGGAGGTATGATGGAGCGGAGTCCTGTATGCAAGCATCAGTGATTTGAACTCCTGGAGAGAGATGAGAAGACGAGTGACGTGAGCTTGTCAAGCTGCTGAGTTCTCTATCGTTTGAAAGGGTCTGACTGCGCAGGACGGAAGTCGAGCTAGTAGAGCATTGCAGTGGTCGAGTCTTGATATGACCAGAGCTTCGATTAGAAGTTGAGTTGAATGTTCTGTAAGGAGGTGTCTGATCTTTCTGATGTTAAACGGAGTGAATCTACTTGCTCGAGCCATTTTAGTAATATGCTCCTTGAATGTTAGTTGCTCATCGACAATCACTCCAAGGTTACAGACAGAGGTGGATGAAGAGGTTCTCGACGACTCTAGTTGTAGTCATGCTGAACAGTGTGGTTGGCAGGGGTAACCAACACTTCAGTCTTTGCTATAAATTAAAGGAATTTTGAAAATACTGTAAGCTGTGTTCCAATATAATGTGCTAGTTTGAGATTAGAATTAAGAATAAACCTCTTTTGCTTAATATTTATTGCACAATAAACTATATTAATGGGAAAAAAGAATGACATCATGGGATGAAATTAGTCATTTATTTGTGTCATTTTGGGAAAAAAAATAAAGAACGCCAATTTGATAAAAATTTTGAGTCATAAGTCATAGATTTGATTGTTTATGTTAATTAATCCCGCATTATGATCTATTACAAATTGAATCAGACACAATTTTTCTCAATTTACCATTGTATTTATATTGATTTGTTACCAAACTTCACATGTGGTTTCTACCGAATCACAATAATCCATTTAAACCTTAACCATGTGATAGATAAGAGTTTAAATCAATGACAAACAATGTCTCCTAGAGAAGGATTTGCTATGAACCGTATAATTTACATAACAATTAGCCTAGACACTTCAGGCCACAGCCATGGGACTATTTTCTTAGACTATGCAAATCAGCCTCCTGTCTCTTCAATTTGCCTGTTGACATATATCCCCCCAATGTTGGTGGTATCACATGCATTATCTTGTTTGGCCTTCAGAGAGCGTGTGGTTTGATGAGTGCTCTCCTCCCGAAGTCTTCAGATGCCACTCAGGAAGTTGTGCAAAACGACGGAGTGAAGAAGTTGCTGAGGATTCTGAAGGTAGAGATTAAATCAGGTTTGGCATTTGAAAGACTGCGTCTGCTCTGAAAAGGTGGATGGAAATCAGATTTAAGATGGTTGAGATTGTGCCCTAGATGTAAACCCAACATACAACTAAGAAATTGCGAAAATGAAACACACGCTTCTTTTACTCGAAATGAAATTCAGTGATTTGTGAGCCAGTAAGTTGTTATTTACCTAAATAATCCCTACAGAACATCCTTCCTCAGATTCGTTAAAGCTCTCTTTTAATGGTTTGCTAGCATTCCCATCAAAGAATTGTTTCATGTAGCTGTTCTAGAATTCTAAATTGCTTTCATGGTTTCACAGATCAAGAAAAAGGATGAATGAAGGAAATGCCACACATCTGGCAAAATACATAGACATGATTCTGAACTTTCTTTCCTGCTTTGGGTTAAGCACTCTTAGTTTAGCTTAGTTCTTCGTTATTCCGTTTATCATTAGCTCTGTTCTTGTTTCACACTTTCGATTACCACAGCAGTAATTTGTTCACACAAAGAATTGATCTATCTCTTTTTTTAACCTTATCCTGTCCTGCTTAGGACTCACCACATAGGTAAGCAGGTGCTTCGTGTGAGCTGTACAGTTATGTTATCTCCAGGGGAGCGAGCCCCTGGTGTGGTGTTTCCTCCTCTGGAAGGAAGCAGTGAATTTATGTAGTTGTTTATTTATTTATTTTTCCCATGGACCAGTTTGCATTAATTACGTCAGGACAGGAGGGTGTGAAAAATGTATCTATCTCTAAGCCACGCCCCACAAGAGAATCAGCAAATCACAGTTAAGCACCTGTAGCGTTCGGTTCCATAGAAATACAACGCTGAATTCTCATCCGCTTGTTGTTTTTATATAGTTTTTTTAAAGCCAAATTAATAAATCTTTTGGTACTTTTAATACCTAAACTAGTTACACGGTTTAGTTTATAAGTTTAGTTTATGAAACATTACATTTTCAGAAACAAAAGAAAATTATTCTAAATGTTAGCTTTGGAAGTTGATGTTAGAAAGTCTGCATTTTATTTGCATTGAATTGTTTAATTTATCTCTTATTGGAGCTAAAACAGGTTAATGTGGTAGTGGTATGGGAGCAGGACGTGTAAGGTGCAGCCCCAAGCCCATAGGATGACGTATGTTTGAATCTTCAACTTTTCCACTGATCCCTGGACATTGTTCTCCAGAATCTGCTGCTATTGTGAGGAATCCATGTGACCTTTAGTTTTAACGAGATTCCCAGTCCCTGCACTGGCCCCATAGCATGATGGAACTGCCACCACATGTTACTGTAAGTGGATACTGTAGGTATTTTTCCACCATGTATAACATTCCTTGTTTTGCTCATATAACTCTATTTTTATTTTGTTTCATCGGTCAACAGCACCTTCGAAATGTGCTTTAGGATACCTCGGGGGTCGGCAACCCCGGGTTCTTGAGCTGCGTGCAGCTCTTTAGCGCTGCCTAGTGGCTCCCTGTAGCTTTTTCAAAAATGTTTGAAAATGGAAAAATATGGGTGACGGAAATATATTTTTTTGTTTTAATATAGTTTATGTAGGAAGAAAAACACGATACAAACATTTCTGTCAACGAAGATTTGCGTCATAGCTTACGACACACGTTTCTATCAGCAGAACGGGATGCCAGGCAGGTGGCTGTTGTAAACAAAACAAAAAGAAGGTAAATACTTTACCTTTTCAAAAGGCTGCTGTTTTATTTTTATAAAAGCAGGATGTGTTTTATTGCACTCTGTTTGTTGCCTCGATGAGGGGCACGTTATGCATGTTCCTCAAGATAAAAATGACGTCAAAAATCAGATTTCTTTATTGCATTTCTTTAATTTCATCAAAGCAATGGAACATGATTCATCAATATTTTAAAGAAGTTAAACTTGAGGTGGCATCGTACTATAGAGTAGTCATGTGGTGCGTCATGCAGGAAAAATAAACATTTAATCATGAAGGCTCATTATTTATTTGTAGCCAACTCAGTACTTTTGATAGTAGGCTAATATAGATACATACAGTATGTGTTGCCTTCATTATGAGGCTTCTATAAGGCTTTTAGTTTTTTTGCGGCTCCAGAAAAATTTGCTTTTTGTTTTTTTGGACCAATATGCAAGCAACACCGTTTGTGGGTAGTGCAGAGAAAAGGCTTTTCCCGTATTACTCATCCAAACAGCTCTCAGCTTGTGTAAAGTGCACTGAATAGTTGATGCAACAAGATGATGTTGTAGGTCTTTGGAGCTGGTCTGTGGGTTGACTGTGACAACTCTCACCATCCTGCATCTCTGAGATTTTTCTTGGTCTGTCATTTTAGGCCTTAACTAGAACTGTGCGTCTGGTCTTCCAATTCCTCACAATGTTCACCACAGTTGAAACCAAAAGCTGAAATCTTTGACACAACTTTCTATATCCATCCCCTAAACCATTATCTGAGAGTTGTTTTTAGGCTCCCATGTTGCAAAGAGGTGAAAAACAACTGGCCTCCTTTAAATACTTTCTCATGATTGGATTCACCTGTGTGTGGAGGGGTCGTTGATGTTTCCAAACACTAAACATATTGAAATCAATGCATAAGTTTATGCACATTTGTTTAAATATTTCTTGCATGTAAATCATATAAACTTTATTCCATTTCTCAAATATCACTGTTTTTGTCTCCTTAATGATCTGTTTCACTGAATTTAACATTTTATGACAATTTACAGGGGTGCTCAAACATTTGCATACCACTGATTCTGTTCCTGGATATTGACATGAATAGTAATGACACCAGGATTTTTTGGTGCGCTTGTGTCAGGCAGGAGGAGAAATGAGCTCCAGATACTCCATTAAAGCCTTGACCGTTTGCACCGCCTCAACCCCGCAGGCCTGCGAGGAGCTGGTAAAGCTTGACAAGCGTGAGTTCTGTAGACCACGAGGCAAAGCGTTGCAGCCAGCCACATTTCTTTAAGTTTTGTGACCTTTTATTGACATTGTGCGCTGTTCATTTATTCATTCAGGGCTGCAAACTTTAAGAAAACTCCTGGGTGGTACTGATGAGCTGGTGGTGGGGAATGCAGCCTTGTGTTTGGGCCATTGCTTAAAAGTGGAAGGTGCCGCTAGTGGTCTCCTGGGCACTGATTGTGTGCCACTGCTGCTACGCTGGGCCGCTGGAGACTCTAAAAGAGCAGCTGTTCAACAGAATGCAGCCATTACCCTCGGGAAGCTCTGCAAAGTTGAGCCCAGGTATAATTAAGTCTGTCTGGCTTTGTTTTGTCAACTGTATTATATTGATTAACACTCCCGCTGAAGTACCTGAACCCAGTGATACGGAGATTCTCTGGGGAAACATGAAGGTGAAAAGATAATGCCTTTTTATAATTAATCTCAACGAAGCCATTCGCTTGCTGAATGTGTAATGAATTAAAACCTTCAGACACTGTTTAAAGTTCACCCCTAAATTGACTTCCCCTCTTTCATTCCGAGCACACAAGAAACCCTTTGAAAATCTGTTTACACAACACACAGATTAGCGAACAGCGGTGATCTGCTTTTTATTCATGCGCCCGTGGGAATCTTTCCATGTCAGGTTCTATGATGTCTTCCACTAGAACCACCTTGATGTTTCGTGATGAATGATTACAGATACACACATCACGATGTCATGTCAATGATTACATTCATCTCGATATCAATAAAAAAGATCTCTACAAAACTATTTTACTGAAATGTTTAAACTGTTGTTTGAAAGTAAAAGTCAACTTTCAAAATTTTAAGACTAAAGCGAAGAACGTCTGGGTCTGGTTTGAGATGCATAAGAGAGTGTAATATCATCCAGCCTCTAGGAGGCAGTGGTAAAGTTTGGGCAAAACGAGGAAGTTGTTGTCTAATATCAGCTCATTCATTAAATAACTCGGTTACCGTCAGTTGCGTAACATGTACCGTATATTTAATGCTGGACGTCAATCGATGTAACAAAAAAAGAGGACGCGCTGTAGGATTGATGAATGCCAGCCGAAGAACAGTAGAAGAAGAAAACTCATCGTCTGATTGGTGAACGCTAACTCAACACTTTGTGAGTGTATCTCAGTCAGCGTACGTGGCTATCAAGGAGAGTGAGCGTAAAAAAAACTGTTTCGAAGTAGAAAATGCTCATTATTTTGTGGAATTTGAGCGTAAAGATAAAAACAGTGAAACTGGGGTCACAGAAAGTCTAGTAAAGCTGCCGAAGATTCAGTTTGTAGTCTGAATCAAATGATTGAATTTCGTTTACTGTTACAATATTTGTATCATAGCCATAACAAACATAATATGCTACTTTTTTATGTCTCCGCAAAATGCTTAGTTTGTCCCTCCCTCCAGTGTTTATGCATCTGCCCTTTTGTGCAATTCTCTGCGGGCAGTCATAACTCATCATAACAGTGCTACTGCACCAAAGCTGATGTTAACGCACAGTTTTTCCTCAGTGGCCTTTTGATGCCGTGCTGCGGACACCTTTCAGGTCTGAATGTTAGCGTGTGTTTGGAGCGGAAAGTGATTGGCTTGTTGGTAGAAGATCGGAATATTTATAGCCCCATGAATATGCATGAATCTATTAATACAGTGAAGGTAAATAGATCCTGTGAAATTGCTCATTTAAAAATAAAACCATAACATGTCTAAATATTTTTCTTATTCAGAATTATAACCAAGAATAAAAAAAATCAATTAGTTCACAATGAATAATGTTAATAGTTGAAGTGAATCCCTGTTGCTTGACCAAAAATCCAGCCAAACCAAATGTTTTCCTGTCTAAGTTAGTGATTCAAAATCTTTTTAAAGTCTTCCTTTTTCACGATTCTCTCACCAGTTTTTTTCCCCAAAAGTTTTAGAAATCTTTCACTTTCTGCCTCTAGCCCTCTTGTGTTGGTCTCTTTAAGCCTCGGGATATGTCTCACTGCAGGTATTGAGACTTGAAGTTGGTTTGATAAACAACAAGCTTAAGAAACTTTGATTTTGGCTTGTAAAAGTGATCTTAAAAGGTGACATAATACAAAGTTCCCCATGCCAATATGAGTAAAATAAACCGTCTCTGATATTCCAAATTGGTTGCTATGGTTGGGGTCAGTGATGTAATATAATGCTTCCTTTGTCAATATAAGTTATATTTATATAACTCCCATATAATTTTGCAAAAAATTGGATAAATTTGGTTGCTAGGTTAAAAAATTTGATTGCTAGGAAACCGTCAATGATGTCATACATTTAAAAAAATGTTTTACTATGATTTACCATTTCGCTATGATGTTTCATTACTTGAACACAATTTTCGTTTCGATTCCCGATTTATTTTTATTTTTCCATTGGGCCATTGTCAGTAAATGGTATATATTTAACCCCTTCCAGATCCTCATTTATTAAAAGAGAGATGGATAGATTAAAAAGAAAGTGAGAAGGAGACAGAAAGCGTGAGAGAACAAAAGATAAAAATGAGAGAGAGTGAAAGCAAAAAAAAGAGATAAAAAGAGAGATGGAGATAAAAGTGAAAATAGAGAGCAAAGAGAAAGATAAAG
>SRMA01026846.1:55353-77982 GCA_007224835.1 Danionella cerebrum | reverse complement strand
AGAGAGCAAAGAGAAAGGAAGAGAAAGATAAAGTGAAAGAGAGAGGGAGAAAAAAGAGGACCAAGAGTGAAAGAATGAGAGAGAGTGATATAGAGAGAAAAGTGAAAAGACAGAAAATAGAGAGCAAAGAGAGAGAATTACTGTTACATAGTTAAACATTCAACTACTTTCCAGGCAATTGAAATGACCAAAGAAAATAAACGAGCTGTAAAAAAATTCTAATAAGTTAGAAAATAATTTCTATTCCTTCTGATTTAATAGATGTAATCGTATTGGATTGGTTACATTTACTAGATCTCATTTTGGGGGAGGGGTCTTTTCTTGATCGGACGGAATATGTCCCAATCAGTGTAGAAAAAACCCATAAACAATAATAAAGTAGTTAAGGCAAGTTGAACAAAAGTAGTGCAGTAAAAGAACACGTTAAAAAACTACTCACTAAATTACAATTTCTGAGAAAAAAATAATCAATTAGAGTAATTTGAGTATTTGCAATTAGTTATTTTACACCACTGGTTATTAGAGAGTAACTAGTGACAAGATTGAACATCTGAAATTAATTAACAAATAAAATAATACTAAGAGGCCACATGATCTGAAATGGCTCTAAGCATTTTCAGATCAGGGGCTTTGTCATTGGACGAAGAAGCTCCGAACTCTTCCCGCCTTCTCCCTAAATACTCTTCATACCAAGTTATTCACATCCATTTAAAAAGTATTAAATGTTTACATAATTATTTACAATCTTACAACATCATTATAAATAGTTATTCGTTCTTGTTTCTTGCTGTGCAGTTTTCTTTTAAATTATACTTGCAGATTAGAAATCCAAAAACTGGCTTGAGATTATCTCTCCTATTTTGATTTGTGAAGAGTTCACGAAATCTGCCAACACTCTCTTAGTTAAGTCTTTTTGAGGCGTCTTAATCTCCCAGCCAGCTTCAAACAATGCCACCCCTAGAAGAAGATTCAGAATCTCACGACAACAGACTTTGATGAGCTTTCAGCCTCTCTAAGGTACCACGGTTCATAGCAGGAGAGATTTCACACATTGGAGATCAGAGCACAGACATTTTAGACAGAAAAGAGCGAAAGTCCAAAAATAACATGTTTAACTCAGAACCAGGCTGCCATCTCCAAGCTTGTTGGCAATGCTCACGTTGTGGAACTAACCTAATTCTGTTGGGTTGATAAATGCCTGTTTTGATTTCTTTTTTCAGGCATAAGGGAAAACTCAGAGAGCTCCACGGTTTAGAAGTCCTTCACTCACGCTGATCACGTGAGCCCTTTCTTACTCTCCCTTCCTTCGTAAATGACCTCATAACTCAGGAGAGAGGGGGAGTGAGACTGATGCTGTTTGGTCCACCGCTTAAGATGCTCATCTTAAGTGAGGCTACAAATTACTGTCATGCCTCGAGGCCTATCTTGATTATGCAGCTGTTTCCTGTGTTCTTTTTAATTAGAGAGAATTCTCATTGACATGTGACTGTTATCTGCGTGTTGCCCTGGGGTGAATTTCTAAATGTTTCAATTTCCTTTAATCCCAAATGGCTTGATCGGCAAGTCTCTCAATGACATTTTCATCTCTCTTTTGCTGATAAACAGAGGAATGGAATGAATAAAATAAAAAAATTAATACAACTTCATTTAAAGATACTTGTGTTTACAAGACAGGCTCGTAATGCAATTTAAAAAGGATTTTGAAAACAGCAAAAAACAAAATAAAAGTTCAAGTTCAAATGGATTGAACGAGAAAGTACTGTGAAAACGTTTTAGGCAGGTGAAAAGATGGTTGGGGCCAGTTGTAAACCTCCCTGTTGGTATTGCATAATTTACAAGTATCTGCCTGCATTGAGAACATCAATAATCTGGACTGTCATAATTGGCTCAAGTTTTGACAAATAAATTGAAGACAAGGGGTTTGAACGAGTCAAATTAAGTTTATTAACAACAAATGGAGATGACATAATAATTAAGAAAAAAAAACAAATAATACTTTTATCTGTTGGATAAAAGATAAACCTATATTTGGACCCAAACTCAGCAAAACAATAAAAGAACCACTTTTAAAGGGAGAGAGAGCCAGGTGTCACTCATCCTCCGTATTAGCTTCCGACCACTAATGGTAGGATGAGTAGGAAAGTCATCACCTCAGGATGAGTAGGAAGACTCCTCACAGGACCAAATCTCCAACTCTATTTAAGAAAATGCAGTCCCAAACATTCAAAGTACCTCTACCATGCTTAACTCTTAAATGTTTTTATGTTTTGATACATAATTATTTTACCAAGTTGAATGAATAGCTTCATTTCACCAGACCTCTGCTAGTTATGAGCTGGTGACAATGCAGGACATCTGATTCCGAAGAGAAAAGTTTTGTTAAACATAACCCATTACAGAAGTTTTAACAGAAAACGTGGCTTTATTTAGCTTAAACACTATAGATGCTAACGGCTAATACAACACTGTGTCGTGGAAAGAGAGTGACAAAAGAGCAGGAGGAAGAAAGAGAGGCTTCAGAGAGCCAAGTGACTGAGAAACCACAGCAGGAATGGGCGCAAATGTCAAGGAGTCGAATTATGAATTGACAAAATCAAAAAGTCTTTATTTAGGTTGCAATGGTTTTAGATCAAACAGTGAGTCGCCCTGGTTGGATTGCGTTAGTTGCATAATCTTTAAGCAATCAGTCTTACATACAATACTAAGATGAGCTGATCCAAGACATTGACAAATCAAATTAATAGAAGAGAATTTGTCAAATGTCACAAATGTCAGGTCGCTCTGTACACATAAACTGGAAGAATAATCAAGCAGGAAAAATACTGAAGCATTAAGGATTTAAAAGAGTTAAAGTATTTTTACCTAAAAAGAAAATAATTATCGCAATCACAGATTCATTTAAAGAGCTTGTACGTTCCTGTTTGGGATGTCACTTCCTGCTCTACATCACAAATCAACCAGAATAGTTTTCAATTACAGTAAAACGTGTCTTTTATGAGATTCCTAGGCTGACTAGTGCATCTACACACTTTGTCTATTGCTCTTTGCAATAAGTGGGAATGATACAAGTTCCACATCCTTTCAGTTAGTATGAACTGGCTAGAATGGGACCCTGGGATAAAGATGAGAAAACAACTTTGATTTATTAGATGACATCGTCAACAAAAATCTCAACTGTCCAAATAGTTAGTTAGTTAGCTAGCTAGCTTTAGCTCCCTCTCTCTCATCAAAAGAAAACATGCCCCTTAATGGTGGAGAGAATAAGTATTAAAAAAAGAAGGCAGACGTCTTGATAAAGTTTGCTTGTCATTTTAAACCAAATGACGGTAACTGAAGTGAACTCTAGTGCATACCTTGAATTTAGTAAATGACCCTCCCTGACAACTCTCTGCTGATTCAATCCCTTCATTTTCTGTTTTCTGCTTTCAGTTAATCAACAACTAGCTCAACACCTGCATCTAGTGCTTTTGCTGATTCAATTCAATGGACAGATGGTCATATGCTTAAAAAAATACCATTTAAAAGAGTTATTTTGTAGATCATTTACAACAAATAAGAGAAAAATGTGAGGAAATCTGTTCTCATTACAAAGCTGTTCATGTGGTGTTTCTCTGCAAAGTCTCCAGTATAATGTGCAAGTTCACAAACGCTCCCATAGACTTCCATTCATAAGCATGAAAAATAGTGGCTTAAGGTTGTGTACTTGTAATAAAAGTCATTTTAATAGCACAATGGAATAGTTGCCAGGGTAGAATTTTTCGGGGGTTTGGAGGAGCCAGTGACGTTACACTAAGTTGCCAATATGAGTAGTGTAAACCAACCCCTTTGTCTCTATGATTTTTCTTAGCCGAGATAGTTATATTCAAAAATGGTATGGTTGCTATGGAGGGGTCAGTAAAATAATTTAATATTCTCTTTGTCACTATAAGTTATATAGACCAACTATCATGTCTTTATGAGATGGAGTTCGGAAGATTTGGTTGTAGGGTAAACAGTTGCCATCAGTGATGTCTTAATTTGACTAGCATAATCAAACGGCCATTTCTCTATGCATTTTAACGACCATTATAAGGCAATATTTAGCCCCTTCTAGAGTTCAAATACTTTTGCACAGTGGGTGCTATGTTCTTGCACAGATAATTAGATTCTTCTCTGAAGTTGAGCTCATTCAATCTTTTTAAACAGCATCAGAAGAGGTCATGAATGCGTTGATGAAATTAATTACTGTACTTTTTCGCCGTATAAGACGCACTCAATTTTAAATGAGGAAGATCTGAAAAAAAAAGATTCTGAGCCAAATACTGTAGTAAAATATTTTATATCAACTGTGTAAAAGTTAACAGCAGTTTACGAACAATTATATGCCAAACATGAACAGTCCGTTAACAGTAAAAGTAACAAAAAAAAGGCTGTAATGTTTTTATTCGAACCCCAATAATTCCTCTTCGTCACTGCTATCAGAAATGAGGAAGGACAGATCCACGCAGTCATTGTCCTCACTTTCTTCCTCACTGGTGTCAAATAAGATGTTGTCTTCTGTTCCATCCAAGGCATTACTAATGCCACACTTCTTAAATGATTTTATAACAATGTCCTCTTTCACAGTGTTCTACGCGCTACGGTAGGATCGACGAGCAGAGATGGGCGATGACGTCAGTGCGCACTGCCGGGTGTGCAAATATGGCCGCCGCTCCGGAGCTAGGCCGAAGCCGCGGCCTCTCTTACGCCACTCCTACGGCCGTGACCGCCCTCCGCTCTGCATTCGCCGTATAAGACGCACCAACTTTTCCCCTCAGTTTTGGGGAAGAAAAAGTGCGTCTTATACTGCAATTTTAAAAAATTATATGAAGCAAACATTCATTCAGTACTCTACAGCATTTTTCAGACATATTTAAAACGTTGCAACCAGAAAGCTTTGTTAAAATATAAGTAATTATTGTTTATATTTGTACATTTACAAAGAAAAATGTAAATCAATCAATTTTTGGTGTAACCGAGCCAATCCACCAATTAATCCATTTGCTTGTAACTTTTCAAAATCACTTGATTTCAAAAAGATATTCCAATATCACACATAATTAATTATCCAAATGGGTATTGGTCCATCTTAAGTGTCTTATTTATTAGATTTATTATAAAAGATGGGTGTGTTTTTATCTTCTTCCGGATCCTCTTGTTATTCTTTATATAAGTAACAGGACTGAAACTAACAAGAGTTTTTAGCAAAGAATTAACAAATATATGCTTAATAGCCACATGGTGCATATGACTGTAGAACCAGGAAATTCTGAAAATTGAGTTTAGCAAATAAGTGCACTTTTACACTAAACAAAAAAAAAACTGAAATAATTTGAGTAACAGGATAATATTTGTTAACACTCCAAGATATCATCAGAAAATCCTCAAATAAGTTGAGAGAACTTACCTTGGCCTTCTAAAGATCCAAGTGAGGCAACTTCCCTCTCCTGTTCATAAGAAATTAAAAATACACGTTGATTCTAGGCAATTTTAGACAACTGGATGAAGTAAAATAATCAATAATTTAAGTACATTTATAGACATTTTGTAGGATTATAGTGAGACAATAAGGGATTTTATAAGATGATTACGTGTGTGATCAGTCGCTTTTACCATACAGGTGCCATATTGGTGTCCCAAGTAAGATGAAACCCAGTCGAGAATAGAAACGGAAACAGCTGTGTAGAAATGAGAAATGTTAGAAATGCAGTGGTCAGCCAAGTGAACTGATGGCTCTCTCCAAAACACAATTTTTTTTACCTCTGTATGAAAAGTTGTACAGCAAACCTTTTAATTGACATTCTACGCATAGTCTTATCAGAATGTATTTGCTAATGAATGTCCCATCTACTGTACCTTATCACAGTGGCTCGCACGAGCAGAGGCGCACATGAAAAATTATATGCAGTTAAACGTGATGAAGGTAATGAGTGATTCCCCCGGTGCAGAAATCCACTTTATTTTCCTCAGCTTGCTTTTGTTCACGTGTCAGGATCCTAATCTACTTAGAAATGAGCAGAGAGGATGAGAAAACTCACCGAAGGCTCCTGCAGAGAATAAAGCTTTTGGGAATCATGTTTATTCCAATAATTTGGATGACATTAAATCAATCAAAAAAGAAGGTGATGCTTAATTTAAGTTGGTCCAGTGGTGAGTCATGATGTATGGAAGGTGTTAACGGTATCTCCATTGAAAAATTGCCTTTTCATTTTTTCTACCAAAAAAAATTGAATCGAGTATCCAAAAATGACCATGTCTCAATTGGTTTTCACTTTAAAAAAATCCAGAAAAACATCCAAAAAGGTAGAAAAAATAACAGAGACACAACAATATTTACAGGTATATGCTTTACAGGCTTTCTCAGTTTTGACACCATACCTTCAACGACGCATCCTACCCCTACAACCCACGCCAAATGAAAGCATGGCAGCCCTTTAATGTTCGTAGCTCCGCCCATGGATCATATCATTTGTTAGGCACAGCTATAGGTGAAAACAGCACAAAAATGAGCAATAAAACAATAAAGCACATAAAAACTTAAAATACACTTATTCACAACACAATTCAGACAAAACAAACACGTTTACAGGAAAATGTGGTTGTGACCCTGATGTTATCGTCCAAGATTGGGGAACAGCATGGCAGGGTATAGACAGGGTACAAAATGACCGGGTTTAGAAGTGAACAGGTTTGGTTCTGAAAGTGAATGCAATGTATTTCATTTAAATTTATTTCAATGTATAGTGAGTATATCACACAACAAGAATTAGCAACCCGAACATAAAAGCCACCGAAACACAAATATTTGCGACGGGGTAGTTATTATCAAATAAAAGAAAGTTTAAAATATAACTCAAACAAAACACAAGTATCCATAAACCATACAAAATGCAAAATAACATAGACAAAACTAAATAAATTAATAAACAACTTACCCTAACTTTAAACACAAAAAGAAAATAAAGAAGATACTTCATCCCCTTTTCTCTAATCTAAGCAAACAATAAACTGAAATGGTTACTACTAAAAAGAAAGTAAATCATCTTGGACATAATAGTAATCAGTTTTAAATAAACAATGCAAGAAATGTTGATCACAACCTACCGCAGTGCTTCCACACAGGCTAGTCCAAACTGGAGTTTAAATATCCACTGCCCCGCCTCTTCCTCCAATCAACACCAGGGTGGATATTGGAGTCAGGTGAAAGATGTTACCTCTGGGGAACGGTGGAACTAATAAGAATGAAAGGAAAACAATATAAGAAATCAAATAGATCCTTGGATGTAACAATAGACAAATGGAGTGTTTGAGCAGATTGTATTTAAACGGAACATAAACACAACCAAAGCACACAAAACAGATTAACATTAAACATAATACACACTGAAAATAGTCACAGTATTACCCAACTCTGACGCACCAAAAGTGGCCGCGACAAATTAATGGAAAATAATGACTTCTGGGTATAAAACAAGTAACTTGGGCAACGATGTGTGCATTTGTGCATTGACAAGGGACAACCAACTACAGTGGTACCCCGAGATACGAATGCTACGAGTTACGAAATGTCAAGATACGAAAGGTCTTGCGGGAAATTTTTTGCTTCGCGAATAAAAAAATTTGAGATAGGAACAACCGCAAGCAGATCAGCTCTATTATCATTTACTCTATTTACATCGCGCTGTGCTTCCGGGTCCTGGCGCTTCTATCTCCTGTTGTAAAAAGTGCAGAAAGTGCAAAAAGGGTCTGATACGCTTTAAAACACTTTAAATCGAGCAAAACCTTATGTATAGATTACCAATAATGTGCTATAACAAAAGTTAGAGTCAAGGTGTTGTAAAAGAAATAACGTTTATAACGTGGAAAGTGTTGCTCTGTAGCTCTGAAACCCTGTGACATGTTCTCAGAAGCTCTCTCTCCATCTGTCTGCGCTTGTGTTTGAAACCGTGTTGGTGTCAGTAATTCTTATGGTCGTAATATTTTCTGCATCCGTTCCACCTCCTCCGACACATCGCTTCACTCAAGGTAAGATTTCACTGTTGTGTACATTTTACGTATTTTGCATTTGTTTTATTCTGTTTTATTGTCATTTATTACATTAACAATGTGTAGATTTAAGGATTGAAGAAACCCCACAGTGTGACTATTGTGTGTATATAGCTTTGCCCCAGAAACGCTGGGCCCTCACAAAGACACTCAAAGTTTTTCGTGCAGCATTTTCTGTTCAATCAAAGCCCACAATTCTAAAAATAAGCGTCTCTACTCCAAGACCGTGAGAAATTCTTTTCTGCTAATCACATTTATGTATTTACACAGCAATAAAAACTACTGTATATACTAATATCTCTGCAGATGTTGCATAATTTCCCACAACACACGTATCTCACCCATAAAACGAGCTGAATTATTTAATACAAGATGATCTTACATTTCATCCAACACTGAACTGTCCTCTGAAAGCACATTTCTCTTCGTTTGGATTCAGTCATAAAATGTTAATGCCTCTCAAACTGTTTATACTGCGTGTGTGTGTGTGTGCGTGTGTGTATATTCACCATTTTATCGGCCATCCCACAAGCCAAACTGCAACCCTGCAACTTTTCAGCCCGTGTTAAGAAGGACGCCCAGTTTGGCTTTTAGTCCCTGCAAAGCGAAAGTGCAGTCCTCATAAAAACTCAACCATCAAAACAGCTCAAGTGACAACAGCGCAAAACTTTCCACCGAAAGCCCTGCTTGCCTCATTGGGCTCTAATCAGTCCTCCAGGGACAGATTTGTTCCATGCACCACATGAGAAGCAGCTCTCAAGTATAGTAAACGCAACCACAAGCACGGATAAAGAGGCAATTACCTCAACTGCACCAGTTTTTGTCTCTGCGTATGGCACTGGTTTGGATTGCATTGAGCCAAATGCTTTTTAATGGGAAGCAGACCTTTCATTGATCTCCACTGATGAGAGGTTTCTCCCCTCTGCTGGGGATGCTAGAGAGTGAATGACACCATGACGCCTGCTGCTCATCTGTCCAGAGGCATGCAGTTTTTCATGCTTCACTGGAAAGCAAGAATCAAAGAGCCTCCGTTTCCATTCCTCCTTCATGGAATTCCCATGGCATCGGTCTCTGGTCCAGCACTAATTGATAACCTAAGGCAATCAAATGAGAGTGTGAAAAGATAGGCGGAAAACAAGGAAGAAATCTGGACTGGGGTCGTTTAGATCGGATGACCCTTTGAATAACACTGCTTTTTGAATAAGACACACTCAACCATTTTGCAGCGTTTTGCAGGGCGCCAGGCTTTTAACCACTGAGTTTGATCACAAAGCAAGAAATGAATCTGAGCATGAGCCAAAAGGAGAGAAGAATAGCTTTCACAGAGTTCACTGGTCCTTGATACTCCATTACAAGAGAAATCAACCAGCCAAGTAATAGTTAATAACACGACAGAATGCAGCAAATATCTCCGTGTCAATGGAGCGAAACCATTCAGGCAAAACCCTCATACTCAAAAGTTTTATTCTCTGCTTCAAAGCTGACTCCTACAAAGTCTCCAGAAGCATCTGTGGCATCTGAATTCTTTATCAACGGCTCCTGGCGATTGCACGTGACAAAACGCTTGATGTCTGGATCAAATGTGGATAGAATCGCCTTAACAAGCGATGGACTAGAAAGCAAATTGATTTCAATTTTTTTCATGAAATCACGAGCATAAAATTAAACAAACACTTCAGATCCTCCCAATTAGTTTCACAAGTGACCTTTCTTTGTCAATCGTTTGCACAGAAAAGCCGGAAAGTCAAGTATCTCTATCAAAGAGACACGGATTTACAGATACCAAGGAAGCAACGACAGCAAGCGACGTGTTCATTAAACACTCTGAAAGTTTGAGATCATTAAAGATCTCTTTCACCTCGACAACCCTCCTAACACTCTCATCAGTCTGACGGATTATCCACAGATCTACCTCTGACAGCGCTTAAGAATTCATTTAATGTCTTCAAAGAAAACTATCATCACTCTCTTCCACAGATTAAAGCAGTTTGTATCGGTTCAAGTAGATCAATCGATTCCACCTTCATTTAGATTTACAAACGATTCAATAAAATCGACTCCACAAACCAAAACCTACATCACAGAAAGGCGTACCCTAGAGGCTAAATCTTAATCAAGAGGATTGAAAATAGTGCAGACGACCATTATTAAAGGGGAACTCTGATAAAAAAAATAACACTTTTGAACAGAATTGTGTGCATCACTTAATAAAAACAATCCAGGTGTCTCTTACCAAAGATTACGCTACCGTTCAAAAGCATCACCAAGATAATTCTGTGTTTTTCAGGAAAACTCACACTTTTATTTACCACATGAGTTGTAAAATTAATAGTCAAGACATTGACAAAGTTAGAAAAATAAGTGGTAATCTGCAGAAATTTCACCTCACGTTTCTAGAAGCACCTCCCACAAGATGGATCGTCCAATGGCTGTGTTCTTTTGCCCATATTAATATTTTTCTTTTTTGGGCTAATCTTAGATATGGCTTTTTCTTTGCCACTCTACCCTGAAGGCCACCGGAGTCACTGTAGATGTTGACACTGGCGTTTTGCGGGTACTATTTACTGAAGCAGCAAGTTGAGGAGCTGTGAGGCGTCTATTTCTCAAGCTAGAGATTCTAATGTACTTATCTTCTTGCTCACTTGTGGTTAGAGATAATATAAATTTTTATTGATAACAAGATGAATCGTTTACATGATATCGAATGGTTATGCTATCGTGAGAAGTGCTAATTGTTACACACTTGACATCAACCAATCAAGGAATGATTTTACTCTTTTTTATTGATAATAACTTAAAAAAATACCTGAATAAATGTGTATCTGATGTCACATTATGCAAAATAGACCAGTTTTAATGCCACATTTGTCCCAACAGATATGCAATCGCAGTATTATCCATCTTCAGAATTTTCCTTTCCTCTGATTTTCCAGCAAAATATGTGTTTTTAGTGCCGTCAAGTTTCAGTACTACTTAAAATGCACTGACAAGTGTTCTTTCTAAGAAAAGTAAAAGCAAGGATGCAATTTTGAATCATAATGTGGCAACCGGAAAGTTTGCTTTGCTGTTAGGTGACACGCAATAAAAAAGGGCCTGTTTTTGGCAGGTTCACTGTTAGCAGCATCCCACCCGTCCAACCGCTCACCGACGCTCCCCCCAGAGAGATACCAAACCGCAAGCTGAGCTTCAAATTGAGCCAAGCTGACAAAAAGAGCAATGTTAAAACAGCAATGCTGAGTAAAAATGGGAATCCAACAAACCACACAGTTCTACGAGTTCATACTCCAACCGTGAGTAAAAATGACTTATTTAATTTGGTGAGTTGAAATGTTGACAGTGCCACCAAAAGCAAGTGATGCAACCCCTTCTTCATCAACCGCTCAAAGAACTACATCAGCTTCTGATTTTCCAAAGCAAAACAAACTGCAAGATATTAGGTCTCAAACGTATACAGGCTTTTAAAAACAACCCAGACTGTTTTGGCTGATGAAATGTTGTCTAGACGCAAGAGAATGAATGCACTGCAGTGTCTGCTGTTACTGGGGAGAAAACCTCCCCTGTTGTCCACACGGATTCGAGGTTCTCAAACTCAATTGTTCCCTAAAGGTCCATTACAGTCGATCCGAGACAGTGAAGACGTTTCACCTGGCACTGCTCTGGTTGCTGAAAGGGAGATCTGAGTTTGTAGCAGACGTTCCAGAGATAAACAGGTAGAGTCGAACAATAAATTCTCTTGAAAGAAGGTGAACAAATGCTTCATAACTTTAAATGTGTGGCTAGGTAGAGAGCAACTTCCTTGTGAACCTTTCTACCATTTTCTATAAGCTCTTGTTAGTGTTCTCTTCTTCTATCTGCTTCAGCGTTTCTTCTTTCTTCGCCTCAATCACTCATTTTCATCAGGTGTGTCTTCCTCTCTTTGCTCTTTTATTACACGTAGATTTTCCACAGGTGTGCCTCATTGCCTTTCTACCTTTTACAAAGCTTCTTACCTTTTCTTCTCCCATTGCGAGGGAAAACTGTTGCACGTTCCTAAAGACTCCAGAGAGTGAGTGTTCGCTTCTTTTTTTTAAACTTTTTTTTCTGCCAGATTTTTCAACATTTTTTTTGTGGACTTGTGTGATGTGAGGACTCTGCCAGTTTTCTATGTTCCTGGTTCTGAGTTTTTTGTGTAATTTTTCTGACCTTTGGCTGCTCACAAAAGATTTTTTTTTGTTGTTTTCTGCTTGTATTCGGGTCTCTTGGTCATTGCTTCATAACAGCTCTCTACAGATGACCACATGACCAAGCTATTATAAAACATTGATGGTGTGCACTCCCTGACTTTTCTCATTTTCGTCCCTGAAGCTCCCAATTATAATGTTCACAACTTGGTAACGACCACTGAGATGATTTTTTTTATTCTCTTCTTCCAAAGACGTGTTGTCGCCTCGTCATATGAGTGACACCTGTGACTAATAATGGACCAGTTAGGTAACAAGTGTGACCTAGAACTAGACCTCTGCAAACACCCTGAGTGGATTCACCCTCAGACTACAGTGTTGATTATCAAGAGGCTGAATACCAGATCCACTCCTGACGTAGCAGACATCTTCTTCCTTTTGTTGTTGTTTTTTTTTTTGTAGTTTGCAGCCTTGCTTGTGGTGAATTACAGCCACAGCTGGATCTGTAGTATGGATCGCGAATTGATTAAAGAAGGAAAAGCTCTTCTTATTTTATTTATTACTTTTAGAAAAAAAATTCTTTAAGCGATTATTTTATATTTTATGTCGAATTTTTATGTTTTTGAGAAGTTTTTGAAATTCTGTGTTTTTTTTTCTTTGCTTAATATATTTTCTAGTGTTTGAGGATTTATTTTCATTCATTTTTTTGTCTTTTGTTTGTCTATGCTATACATTGTATTACTAAAACATCTGCTATGGCTTCATTTGCACCTGTGGGATGATTTCCAATTCTGTTGTGTGTAATTTAAACCAGTTTGTCCAATTCTTAATGTTGTTATTGTTTCGTCTTTTCAGTTTCTTATTTTTCCTGGTTGTTTTTTTATGTTGTCTATTTCTTATAGTGTCTTCCCGTCTCTCCTTCATCTCATTGAGTTTGCCAGATGTGATACATTTTTTAAATCTTTTTTAGGTTTAACTTCTGATTTGCTCAATGTTATTTCCATGGATAATTTTTTTGTTTTTGCAGCTTTTTTTGCTGCCGCATCAGCTCTTCAGTACCGTCTATACCCATATGTGCAGGTATCCAAAAAAATGTGACAGATTCTTTGTTTTAAATTTTTGTTATTTCATGGCAGACACCTTCAGTGGGCCTTAGAATCATTAGTAAATTATTACAGTTGTGTTTTGACCTTGTTTTTGATGTTTTTTATGAATTTTTTACTTTTGGCAACACTTTTGGTTTTTGTTTTTCAACACAAAACATTTTTTTATTTCAATTTTTTTGCAGTAAAAAAGTACTACTGCTTTGAACTGTATTTTTTGTACAATTTGAAGATTGTTGTGGAATTATTGTGTAGTGTAATGAAAAAATATTTGTAAAAAAAAAAAAGCTGGGGTTGTACGCAACAAAATGAACAAAATGCAACTAAAAATTGCCACAGAAAACTAAATAAACTTTAAAGCTAATTTATTAGAGCAGATTGTAAAATTGAAAAAAAAATAGTCAAAAAGACTTTGGACGTCTAAGGGTTAAGATGAGTTAAATAAAATAAAAAATAGTGCTGATTCAGACACAAGGAGAAAGTTAAATCTCGATGTAAAAGCTTCTGTTAAGTGGTTTGCAACTTTCCTGAGTAAACTTCGAGCTCCACACGAACAGATGTGATCTCTAGAGGTGCCAGGATGGTGATGAACTGTTGTCAGCATAATTTATTTTCACTGCCCTCAATTTGATTTTGCCTGTCTGACTCGCCTTCCAGTCTGGTACAAACCTCTGATGATATCTCCAGCATTAGTAACTACAGCCTGAACATGGAGGTGTAGATATCATGCCTGGAAATCTTGTCCCTGGCCCCGGAAACCTGCATGTTGTCACCAGACTCAAAACAAAACGCATCCAGGTGAAGCTCCAGATAAAATCCTGCTGCCCCTCACCGGCATCCGACTTGATGAGTGTAACACCACCTGCTGCAGTTTCTCAAGTAATGTCCTCCTCTCCTCTCCTAATCTCGGATCACTTGGTGCCCTTGAACCAGGACAAATTTTCCATTATGGTACCTAATCAACCACATGGACTGAGCAGAACTGGATTATATGAATCCAATCTCCCACTTTTAAATGTATTACATCAGCAGAACTGTATATATGAATCACTGTATTAGGATAAAAAAAACCTTCCCTCAAAATGTTAAAATTGAGAAAGATATAAATATATCGTAGAAAAAGCTTGTACCAGAATCGAGTTGCAGTTTGTGTTTCCAGAGCTGCGCAACTGTCCGTGCTGCTCTGTGAGTAATCTATTCTCTTTCAGATTCCAATAGCTCACCATTACACAGACAGCGCATGACTTTCAAAATAGAATGTGCTGAACCTTCAAAACATCTGCAAATTAAATAATCTAAAATGCCATTTTTATTGAGTTTTTTTATATATGGAGAGCAAAATCAATGGCATACAATTTTCCACTGTGTTGCTTTATATGATGCACACAGAAATATAGCTTAAAGAGAGTTAACACTTTATAAAGGGTGCACCACAAGAAATGTTTCTTTTAAAAATATATAACTTCTATAAAGTTATCTGCAGATTCACGGATTCGGTTTTCTCTGCTCAAATAGCTCGAGACCAGAATGTTCTTAGTAAACAAATAATACCTGTTTTTAATCTGTGTTATGTAGCGGACAAACTACAAAACGTTTTTTATCAAAACAAGTTTTCCTCGGCATTCACAGAAACACATTACCGTCTATGAGCAACCCGCCGACATGGAATCCCTTAGGGACCGTCTGCAAATTACCAGATCCAAAATATGTTTTACCCAGAATATGCTTCATAACTTCATTCTAAACTGCTCTATTACCACCAAATTCAGGTCACACACAACTGTTCTAATGATTCAATTCAGTGCAAGTCATCAAACTAAACTCACGTTATTACAAAAAATGTAAACAATTAATTATTATGTGTGTTTTGTCAATTCTCAATAAAGTTGAAAAGAATTGTTTGTTGATTGATGTTTTACATCAGATCACTTTGACTTGGTCATTTTAAAAATAGCACGCAAGCTGAAAAAGTGTGAGCACCCCTGCCTTAGGGGTTTAACCACAAGATCACTGAACATCAAAGACATGGCCCATGTAACGTGAAATACATTGCTTCAGCCAAGGAATTCAAACTGAGGCATGGATTGGTATTCCAGCGTGACAATGACCCAAAGCACATGGCTAAGGTAGAAAGTATTGCAATGCGCAATGGTCTTTCAGTTTCATTTTATAGACCCCAAATCAGTGCCATCTAGTGATGAAAAGAAGGGCAAACCCTTAGAAGTCCAATACCTGTGATATGGCTTGTATTTTTAAAGGCCTGGTTCAAAAAAAGTGCTTGGAGCAGCGTACAACAGAGATGGTAGAATTGGATGCAACCTTCATGAAACACACCTGATTCTACCAATAAAGTTTTCCATGGTTTGTTTAAGGTTGCCAGTGTTTCTACTGAAGCAGGGCTGGAACAAAAACCAGAAGGGACTGTGGCCCTCCGGGAATGACTTTGCCCACCCCTGTTGTATAAGGTGTAGGAGAGGTTTGTCAGTTTTTTTTTTTTAGACAATTTTCAGATTGACGTTGTCTTTGTTTTTTGGGGGGAATATATGAATTTTTACTTGTCACAACACTTTTTTTTTATATAAAATGTTAAAACTATTTGTTCTCAATTTTAGTAGCAAAATTTAACATTTTAAAATTTTAAAAATGTAACACTCGGAATTGATTTTTTTTTTTTTGTAGAATTTGAGGTTTGTTGTGGAAATATTGTTTAATGTATTCACAAAATATAAGGTTGTATAAAATAAATAATCAAGCATTGCCATAAAAAACGGTAGGCAATTTATTAGTAAAACACCCTATAAAAGCTTCCGGACGTTGAAGGGTTAAAGTAGATTAGAGAGCACCCTTTTATAATTGAAATTCATTATATAGTGAATTATTATTTTTTTTTTATGACGCTGTTTTGTGTGCTAGAATGAAACCGTGTGAGAAATTTTATGTTGTTTAGGAGCAGAGTGACAATGATGCGGAAGGCCATTTTAAGACCAACCTGGGCTCTCATACACCTCTCACAACTTTCTGAAAACACTTTAATTATACTGGTCTTAAGTAATATTCTATTTTTCCAAGGCCCAATGAAAATTGGAAATTTTCTGCGCTGTTATGCTCTCCATCCACACTTAACTTTAGCGCTGTTTCCTGTACTTAGGCATTTTTGAAAATGCCGGGCACCGGGGGTGGAGTCACCCTCTGTCACTACTGTGTATTCAAACAGCAAGCGTAATGGCGACCGAACGAGGACTATGTTGCTGTTTATTCCGCTTTTGTGGCTTATAATGTGTAGAGGATTACATGCACAAGTATCCTATTTGATCACGAACATAGGCGATTGTGTTTGTGTAACTGTAGTACTGAATAATTAAAATAAAAATCCGCCATGAATCGACTGCCACCTGTTGGTTTGGTAGAGTCATAACAGTTTTTTTTATTTACAGAAAAAAAAACAGGTACGTGTTGACATATCCTGTAACACGGTTATCATTAGTTGTCTGTTATATCCATCACAAATAAAGGAAAATAAAACACATGAACATGTCAGTCTTTGTAGAATGATTGTATACATTATACAGCTTCAACTTTGTATTTGAACTTTTTCATAAAATTCTAACTATTGATTTTTTTTAGAGCTTGTGAGTTTTTGGCTTTTCGAATTCAGACCATTGCACCAGTCGTGGCAGCGAATGAGAATATTGTGAAGATATTTTCGACCCATCTACAGTTGTCATGTGTCCAGCAGTACATTAATTCTTCTTGATTTGCATCACCCTAACAAGGGGAACTTCTAAAAATTTGTTGCATGCAGCCAAGCTCTCGTTTCAGTGCTCAGAGCACATCTGCTTCTGTTTCATGAATCTGTTCACTAATCAGAAATGCAAGGACATCTTGTATCGCATTAGAAAACCAGTACGCTGCAGATCTCACACCACTGGCTACAAGTTGAGACTGGGATCAAATTAAAAGTTTTGGATGCTGGCTTACAATGAAACGTGCCCCCCCCCCCAATCAATGAAACATGGTCCTTCTGGCAGCTCGGGTCACTGAATGAGTGATGCCTTGTTCCCCGCCACACTCCAGTGCTGGATCCCTCCGAACTAAACCCATGTGCCAAGTGTGAGCAGATGTAACAGCAGTAGCGTGACTCGCCAGGAACAAATTACATCACATTTTCTGGTTATTTTTTTTTTGCTGGGGTTATGCAAACAGTTAAAATAACGATTTGAATTTGAATGAAATAGCAGAAAACACTCCAGGCTTTCTCCCGAATTATCGAATCTCTGCACACAACAATCCATTCCAGAATTACATTTTCATGCACTTTATTGCCAGTCAATTTACGTCTCTTTGCATCATTCACCAATTTCATTTGGCTGCGGTTATGCATGTGAAAGGAATCTCATTCATGTGAACTCCCTCAAGCTGGCTTTAGATCCTCACCGCAATAGACTGCTTCCCAGTGTCCTGTCGAAGAGGGCCAGCTTCACCATCAGTCTCTTCCAGATGATCAATTACTCCACGGCTTACCTGCACCGTGACCTGAGTGTGTGCTTGAGGAACTGTTCTGAGCACACGGTGCTGAGTCTCAGCCCATCCTCACAAATGAAATCCTGTGGTTCATTTATCACCGCTGAAGTGGTCTTAATATGTTTTCTGAAAGCTTTTCCACTTTGTATCACTTTCGGTTCTTTGATGACAGTGTCTGCAGGTTCTAAATAAATGATCTGTCCTGAGTTCTTTCTCTGTTACCGTGTGGTAGAACGTGATACTAGCTTTAGCTCATGGCTAGCCAAATAATAGTCTAAATTTAATAAGTTAGGGCTAATTAATGAATTGATTGGAGAGCAATCAAATCAGCAGTTTGTTCAGGGGATGCTTGTTTACAGTGTGTCTGTACAACATGCAACAATCTATGGAATCGTCGTGGTTAATCTTAGACATCAGACAATGGTTGAGACATCTTTTGCGACTAGTTACTACACATGCTTTGCCTTGAAATCAGCAGCAATTGTTCTTGGTTGACTTGCACATCGTTTCTGAAGGAACGGGAAATTTTTTGCTTCGAGATGCGAATAAAAATTAGAGATACAAACAACCACAAGCAGTTCTGCTGTATTATTCTAATATTCACTCTGCGCTTCCGGGTCCTGGCGCTCTGATACGCTTCCAAACACTTTAAATCAGTTTTAAATCGAGGGAAATATTATGTATAGATTACTAATAATGTGCTATAACAAATGTTAGAGTCAAGGTGTCAAAGTAAAAGAAATAACGTTTATAACGTAGAAAGTGCTGTTCTGTAGCGCACTTTTGAGAAACCCTGTGACGCATTCTCTGAAGCACTCTCTCTCTCCATCTGTCTGCGCTTGTGTTTGAAACCGTGTTGCTGTCAGTAATTCGTGAAATATCTCGAGAAAGTTAACTTTCATACGTAGTGTCATAATGTTTTTTGCCATCCGTTCCACCTCCTCCGACACATCGCTTCACCCTGTGATAGAAAATTGTAAACATTGCATATAATTGATAATAATGTTATTCAGTTCCGCTAAAATATGTGCTGCTGTGTCTCTGTGACTCGTGAAATGACGTGCTTCCTGTGGGGGGGGACCCCATATAGGCAGTCTCCCCTTTCCTAAAGTTCTCTTTCGGGTCTCTGCATCATATAATGTGGACAGGACTGAAAGCTGCGTAAACGCCTTTTCTGACTATCCTAATGCGTTAATAAACCTGTTTCCCTTCTGTTTATACAATCCCGTCTCTTGAGTCTTGATTATTAACGCGATAATGTAATAATTTGATAACAATTCAAGGTAAGGTTTCACATTTGTGTACGTATTACGAATTTTGCTTCTAGATCTAAGGATTGAAGATACATTACTTGATTTTTCTCTAGTTTTCCATTTTTTTTCATCTACTTATAATGTTGTTTCTGAGAGCTGTTGTACGGATTAGGCGTTTTACTTGCTTCGAGATACGAAATGTTCAAGATACGAACATGACTCTGGAACGGATTCATTTCGTATCTCGGGGTACCACTGTACATTGTTAACCTCTTTTCGTATTCTTCTAAGGTTGTTGATTGGTAGTATTGCTATCTGATTAATAACAATTTAATCAGGCATATCTTGCTACATAAGAAATGTTACACAATAACCAGATGTCAACATAACTACAATGTACAAATAACTGTCTAAGTAACCCGATGTTCCTAAAAAGTTTATTTTCTTTCTTTGTACCAGTTATTATGTTTTTTTAAATCATTAAAAGTATTCTGAAGCGCAAAAAAAATTGTCAAACTTGACGGTTTGGAACGCAAGCGTGTAGCTTCTAAAGCATAATGAGAGAACGTAATTCTTTCTGCCTGGCTTTGAAAAGAGCAGATAATTAATCACTCTATGCAGCAGCAGGTACTTGGTTCCTGCTGGCTCATTCCACAACTGATTTAGTCTGGGAAAGCATTGTAGAGGTTACCAGTGTGGTACTGGTGATTTACAACTCGATGGTCAGCTTTTTGTTGACATGCTTGGCTCCCCCTCTTCTCTGGATGGTAAACAGACGCTGCGTGCAAACGTCTGGCCTCTGCTGGTCCATGTGGGAAAACTGGGCAAGCTAACAAAACAAATCTCACTTTGTAGCTGCCAACTGAACTACAGTTCGCATTTGGCCTTCGGTTATTATCTTACAAATCAGGAAGATGCTGCACTGAGAAATTAATGTGGACTATTAATATCCTTACAATTACTAGCTCCAAGCTCCAAGACTTTGGGAAATAAAACAACAGTATGAGTCAAAAATGCACGGTCAAAAGCAATGAAGATGTATCAACAACAAGGACATACAAAGCATCATTACTTTCAGGAGAAGCTAATTTAGCCGATGGTGTCAATAGCTAACACTGCATTGGTTTGTGGTTCCAACACTGATTGGACTGTCCTGCCCGGACATTTACTGGTCTAGAATTTATTACACTGGAGGAAACCTTCATTCTTCTTCAGGAAGCCAATATTGAAATGATCGAAACTGTGATTCATCGCTTGAGACTTTCAAAAGGCAGCTAATGTTAATGGGCAGGTTTACAGGTAAAGAGCAGGATAACAAAAAAAGCTGACTTACCAAGTATGGTGGTGTTTACTAAGTTACTGTTACATTACTTTGAACTGACTGAGTGTGGGTCGGTTAGGAGAGTATTGGACTAGAAATGCAAAGAATGTTCAAGTCTGACAAAGGGCCACAAGGGCTTTAGATGAGCAGGGCCTGTGCAGGGATTTACCATTTTGGAAGCTATTCAATAGTTCTCCAGATCTGGTGATGACACTTGTATAGTTAAGGATTGATTGATCGTTGTATTATTGACAGTGGTGTAAAGAGTACTGAAATATCATACTCAAGTAAAAGTACCATTACTTACCAAAAAAAGTAGACTAAAAGTATCTCAACTCAAAGTACGAATAAAAAGTTACATCACATTAAAAGTAAAAAAATCACATCAGAGCCATTTTATTAAGGGTGTTTCTAAACAATGTGGAAATAGAGAAGAGGTAAAGAGAGGAGAGGGAGGGAGAGAGAGAGCAGAAAGAAAGAGAAAGAGGGTGGGAGAAGGAAAGGGAAGAGTGAGAAAATAAAGAGCATTAAAAAGAGATAGACAGAAAGCATGAAGAGAGAGCTACTTAATCTCGGTGAAAGACTGACAGCTTCTTAAATAAACAGGAAGTGTTTCTGTATACCCCTGGTATTTAGTTGTATGCAACAGATTTTAACAGTATTTTAAACATAGTTCATTTAAATCTCTTTTGATGACTTAACTACTTTCAGATAAATAAAAAAAACAAACACAACAAAACAAGAACTTAAATTAAATATAGAATTTAATGTTTATTATTTTGCAAAGTATAAATATATGGTTCAGTAGAATGGTAAGAAATATTTAATATTTAGTATTTATGAGCCCATAATTGAAATTGGCAACAAAATTATGTGTTTCTTTATATTTATGTTTCCGCCATAAAATCACCTTTTTTTTATATTTTTGTGTTCAATGTGGTTTATTTTTGTATTGTCTCCTTACTCAGCCATGCAATATCAGATCAGGCTCACATTTGACATGCGTCCTAAGAGTCCATATGCGAACAGTTCTGATTAACAATCTACAGTGTCAGATATATCGCCACCTAGTGTAGTATATAGACTATGCCATTTTCTTCAGTTTTGTAATGCTATTTCAAACTGTGTTTGATGATCATGTTTGACATTTTAAACACTTATGTAAGGGATCAAGACCTACAAAAAGTTGATTGGAGAAAGTTTCAAAAACCCAAAGGAAGTCAGTCAATTTTATTTATTTTTTTCTGAAATTTAGTACCATTCCAGTCCTTGTACTTCAATAAACTCCCCGTAGAAATTTGGAGGTGCCCAAGCCCTTTGATCACTGCTATATTTTGTGACATTTTTAGTGTTTTATTATCCGCTGGTATTACAACATACCGTATTTTTCGGCTCATAAGACGCACCGGCACATAAGACGCACCCAATTTTAAAAGAGGAAGATCTAGAAAAAAATATTCTGAACCAAATACTTTTGTAAAATATTTTATATCAACTGTGTAAAAGTTAACAACCAAACATGTAACATGAACAGACAGTAAACAGTAAAAGTAACAAAAAAAAAGGCTGTAATGTTTTTCTTTGCCCCCATTCATCATTCTAAAGTCCACCATTCATTATCACCATCACTGTTCCAGTGCAACATTGTCACTACATTACTAATAATAGCCAGTAACATTGTCACTACATTACTAATAATAGCCAGTAACATTGTCACTACATTACTAATAATAGCCAGTAACATTGTCACTACATTACTAATAATAGCTAGTAAGATTGCCCCAACATTAGTAATAATACAGTGGTTCTCAAACTTTTTTAATTGAGCCCCCCTTTAAACCTTTAAAAGAACCTGGGCACCCTCAGATGTAAAATAATAATTATTTAATAATTATTTTAATGTAAAATAAATGTAACTACTCCTTAATGTTAAATAACTCATTATTTATACCTTATTCAAGTGACAATTCGGTTGCATGTGAGATGTACCGTTAAGAGATGATTTGAGTTTGAGTTTATTAAAGAAGAGTTTCAGTCATTGAGAGCGTTTTGTTTTCCTCACGCGAGCAAGAGAGAGAGAGAGAGAGAGAGAGAGAGAGAGCGCTGTGCATCTGTGCACCTTGATTTTTGTCAGCTTATGAAAACCCACATAACTCCATTAATGAAGGATCAAACTGTCCAAGTTTGTGAAACTGTCCAAGTGAATG
>SRMA01026846.1:19931-53278 GCA_007224835.1 Danionella cerebrum | reverse complement strand
GCTGTGCATCTGTGCACCTTTGATTTTTGTCAGCTTATGAAAACCCACATAACTCCATTACTGAAGGATCAAACTGTCCAAGTTTGTGAAACTGTCCAAGTGAATGCTTAGCGGAAAAAAACCCCTCACAGACTGAAGACGATGCAGATCGATCATCATCTTATCGTCAGGCTCAAAAACATTGCAGATAAACTATTAGCTGTGCCCATTTCACATCTTGAAATGTAGCTCCGGAGCTCTTACACCTCTTATACGGCCGTGACCGGACTTCGCGGCGCTCTGCATTCGGTCGATAAGACGCACCAACTTTTCCCCCTCAGTTTTGGGGAAGAAAAAGTGCGTCTTAAGAGCCGAAAAATACGGTAAATAGGAAAGATATGATTTTAATTTGGAAACACTTCATTTCAATAATGAAATGCAACTGGTCTGTGAATCAGTGATCTATGCTAAGCTATGCTGAAAGATCTGCAAAGGGCTCAATACAAAAGGGTACGACATTGGTAATGTTCCTTGAAGGGATTGGTAACTTCATATATTCAACTTACTCGACATTTTCAACATTTTTTGTCCATTTTTCAATATCCAACACACAGCACACTTTTAATTTACATGTGCCTCTTCAAAGAACCTGCATGGTGACCTCACAGACCATACGTCGTAGTTTTATACCTACAGACATCCACACAGAAGCATACAGAAATCCATCACTAACCTGAAGCTCACACAAATGAAACACCGTTCAGTGGTTATTATGTTTGGCATCATTGCTTTTCTTTGCAAAAATCACAGTTGGATGAAAAAGCAATTACGTTTCGGCAAATAGACATGCAGAGTAAATTTCACTGTCAGGCCTTGGAAAGTAAAGCAGATTTGCTGCCAATCTCATGTAACAAGACGTAAAATTAAATTGAGCCCAAATGGGAAACAAATCAGACAATTAACAGGAAAGAAGCAATCTGTAGGGTTTAATGTTTGAAAGCAAAGATGCATCCTGGGTAATCATTCCCTCAATAATTAAGGCATTTAGAATATCGATTGGGAAGAACGGTCATTTACAACAGGTACGAATACTGTAGCAGAGTGTTTATATACTCTTACAGGAAAAGTGTCGCTTGAGGTGTCTGAAGTAGCCAGAATGGCAGCGGCTGCTTGCCAGGTCTTCCTTTCACTGCCATCATCACCCGCCTGGTTCAAAAGTGCTTCTCGCTGCTTGGTTGTTAATTACTGTCATTAGCTTTATTTTATGAAAGCCTGTCATTGAAGGTTAATTTGCATCAGACGTTGGCTTGGAACAACATTCACAGATTTTTGCTACTTTGCCAAGAATTTCAAGCTGTTGTGGTTAAGAAGCTAATGGACTGTGACAATACTGCCAGAGCAGCAAGAGTATGAACTATCAGGAACATTTACCATGCTCTGATTTTCATTTACAACTACGTGAATTTCAAAACATCAGGCTGAGACTGAAAAACATTACTGTAATGTACTGTATACTGGTGTTGCTCACTCTTTCCTACTCCGCTTCAGGCTGGATGAATCTCTTCATTTTTTGAATCTTTGCCCTACATCTTTGTGCTTCTGTCAGTCCAAACACTTCACCTTCACACAGGTTAGCAAACAAGCTGCTCCTTGATGTGGCAACGACTTGGCGGAAACCCAGAGGGGATATGGCTTTATGTATTTTTAACCTTCTTTCGTGAAGGACCTCTGTGCAGTGACGGGAAGTGCAGATCATTTTGTCACTTAGTCGTAAGCCAAACCTAATCAGTTTGAATCAGAAAGAGAATTGATTTGTTCGTTTATCGCGATTCGGGAACCATTTGGGAATCACATGATGTATGCAATTTGCAAGTTTTTAATTATTTTATATTGTTGAGGAGTGGCAATAAGCCTTTTTATGGTTAAATGTGGAAAGCTGTTGTGCGAGTAACTCATTCTCAAACTCTTCAGGGACATCATTCTAAAGATTGTCGAATTGTCTAAATCACCAAATTCAAGAACAATAAACGTAATATTTTGCATCTTTATTTTATTTAAGCCAAACAAGAGTTAACCCTTTTCCAACCCGCTTATTCATTTATTGGGGTCATGGGGGTCTTCAGGTCACACATTGGGCGAGAGGCAGGGTACAGGTCGCCAGGCCATCGACTTAACCCTCTTGTCACCCTAAAAAGTTTCATGAACTTTCATTTTTTTTTAAAATTATTATTAGTTTTGTATTTTTATTGGTATATATTTCTGTTATTTATATGGAAATAGTAAAAAAATTGTAAGCAAAAAATGGAACATAATTATGTTTGCGGTTCATTTGACTCTATGGAAAAACTATTTCAAAATGTGTAACCCAATGTAGGCTGCAATTCAGCCAACAATTTCAAGGTTGTCCCCATAATCTTTTTACATTCATTCATTTTCCAACCCACTTACTCCCTTTTTGGGGTCACGGGGATCTGCCGGTGCCTAACACCAGTGCACATTGGGCGAGAGGCGGGGGTACACCCTGGACAGGTCGCCAGTCCATTGCAAGGCAACATCCACTCACACATTCACACCTAAGGGGCATTTAGATTATTCAATGAACCTAACCGCATGCTTTTGTGATGGGAAACCGGAGTAACCGGAGAAAAACGGTGAGCCTCGAACTGACAACCTTCTAACTGGAAGGCCACAGTGATAGCCACCATGCTGCCCAGAGTTTTTACATATTTTTTTACAAATAAGACAAAACAATATATTTACAGAACAGAAGAACGTTTACAGAGACGACTGAGCTAAACAGATTGGGAAAATACAAAGGATGCGATAAAAGTGTGGATGAAGTGGAAGGTGAATTGTTTTTGTATAAATATCTAATTAAGTTTTAAATAGCACAAATAAATATTTGAAGCCAGTGTATTTCTAATTATAAATCTTAACTAAAATATGAAACAAATTAATTAGATAAGGCTTGACTTGTCGATGAGAATAGATTTCTGTTAGCATGTTTCAGGAGGAGTAATCAGGGTGTCCACCAGTGTTCCCAATCAACCAACTAATTTCTTCCTTGTTGACGTTGTCCGAGCTTCCCCCCACCTTCCTCCCCTTTTCCACTAGGGGGTTATAGCACAGATTTAATCCATATCCATACAGCTCGCCTTGTAGATTTGTACCTGTAATTTGTTACTTAGACTACAATGCGGAGTTGCAAGAGTTTAATTTGAAATGACTGTGATTTATACTTATATATTTTTAAAATTAAGTCTATAAATTGAATTTTGTAGAAATATTCCAAATTATGTCAAATTGCACACAGAAATGGTTACTTAAAAAAATGCACAGTAAGGAAGGATATTTTAGAAATCTGATGAAGTCAATGAGAAACTGCAATTATTTTCCAAAATTCCTTACATTTTTCTGTGTTTTTAACATGTTTAAACACTTCCAGGTGAGTAAATAACTTGATTTTGGAAAGACAGATGGCCTAAATTGAAATGAAACTGCTTCGCTGACAGCAAACCACAAACATTAGACACGAGGAAGTGTGTCAGTGAAACAAATGAATCTGGTCTATCCGGTTATCAGGTGTCTGCCAGAGTTTGGTCAACCTTCCCCGCATAGTTCATTCTAAACTGGCCTTGTTGCATTTTAATTCAACTAATCCCTTCTCTGCCTCCTCCCACAAGAAGAAAGTCTGTTTCCTTTACCTGTGTTTTTCATGCTCAGATGAAATGTTCAAGAGCAGACTTCTGGAAAGAGACGAGAAAACAAAATGACAGACGAGAGCTGTGGTGAAAAAGACAGCATGGAGAGGTTTACTTATTTTAACAAAGATGAGTTTGACAGTGACTGGGAGAAACTGGTTGAGCGCAAGTTTGGTCGAGTCTATAAAGTGAAGATAAAAGTCTGGCGAGAAACATGTGCTTTGAAGGTCACAGAAGATGACTACAGGTACGCTCCAGGAAAGTATATTTGTGAAGTTTTAAGCTAAACAAAAAAAAACTTTACTTTATATTTTGTATTTTAAGAGAAATGCTTGCCTGCTGTAAATTTGGGTACATTTTTTTTTAATTTTTTTACCATTATACTCTTATCTTAATAGAAGAGTTTGTCATTTTCATGCCACTGATGGCTTTAAAATAGTAAACATGTTTATTTAATAACACAGAAGAGTGAGATAGATGCTTTGAACAGCAACACTAGCAATAAATATGACACAGTACAGACCAAAACATATGTTCATCATGACTACTCTAGATACAGTTGTGCTCATAAGTTTACACACCCTGGAAATGTTTCGATTTCTTGGCCATTTTTCTGAAAATATGAATAACGACTGTGTTTACTCTTTTTTTTTAAATCATAATGCCAACAAAAACATTCCAAATGACCCTGATCAAAAGTTTACTTGATATTTGCTTCAACTTAATATTTTATATTCCCTCCTTTAACATCGTCCACAGCCTGAAGTCTCTTGAGGTAGTTGTCAATGAGGTTCTTTATCTTCTCTGTTGGTACATTGGCCTTGTGTTTTGGATCATTTTGCCCAGCTTCCGGGCTGTTGAGTGCAAATGTCCTTCCTGTATCCTTTGATAACATGCTGCATTCATCCTCCCATCAATTTCGACCAAGTTTCCTGTGCCTTTGGAACTCATACATCCCCAAAACATCAGTGATCCACCTCCATGTTTCACAGTGGGGATGGTGTTGCATTCCTGTTGGCTCCTCTCCAAATGTAGAGTTTATGGTTGCGGCCAAAAGGTTTTGGTGTCATCGCTCCAAATAACTTTGTTCCAGAGCTATATTGCTAGTAGGCTACTTTGTGGTGTTTGCATTGTAATTGCTTTCTTCTGGCAACTCGGCCACGCAACCCATTTTTCTTTAAGTGTCCCCTTATTGTGATTCTTGAAACAGCCACATTTTTCAGAGAACCCAGTATTGCAGCTGAATATATTTGTGGGGTTTTCTTTTCATCCTTTAAAATTTTTCTGGCAGTTGTAGCAGAAATTGCTGAACTCTTCAGAATGGCATTCACAGTTCCTTGGATATCTTTTTAAATCCCTTTCATGTTTTGTACAGTTTCTGTAGAACCTTTGACTTTTGTTTTCTCGTTCGCTAAAAATTCATAAATCTAAGAAACAAAGGGTTCATTAGGAGCCTCTTTTACGGACAAACATTTATTCCAAATAAACAGGTCGAGGTGAGGATGCTTTTCTTTACCAGCCGCTCAAACTCTTTTGTGTCAGATTTTGGGCAGGTACAAATCACAACTTTTGGTCATTTGGAAAGTTTCTGTTGCTTTTATGATTTAAAAAGAGTAAACCCAGCTGTTTGACAATACATTGTTTATTCATATTTTCTGTAAAAAAAAAAAAGCTTTTACTTATGAGCACAACTGTATGCTTATTTGTTTGATCAGCTTTTTGTTATGTTGTGTGTCAACAGGAACATGATGAAGATATCCAAAATTGGAAGAATGAAGTTCAACTACTTAATTTCTGTTTATGGAATATGCAAAGATCCCGCTGCTTTAGTGATGGAGTACATGAGTATGGGATCACTGGACAACCTTCTCAGCAGTCATGTCTTAATGTGGCCCAAAAAGTTCCAAATGATCCATGAGATGACGAAGGGGATGAATTTTCTACACAGCATGGAGCCGCCAATCCTTCATCTGAATCTAAAACCGGCCAACATTCTTCTTGATGATCATCTGCACGTCAAGGTAGCTCAGTAAGATTTTCTTGCTGCTAAATTTACTTTGAGTGAAAAAGACTTCAAGGGGAACATCTGGTGCCCATTTCTTTTGAGTTGTTATGATTGTTTACGGTACACTGTACATGACAACGAAAGGTTATTGTGATTGAAAAACATCCCACTTTTTATTTATTATTTAAAACCTCTCTGTTTTGGAAATTGGAGCTTTAAATGATCCTCAGTTACTGCTGATCACACCCCCTTCTTTTAAGCAGAGATTGTGTACTAGATCCTCAGTGAGTTGTTGGGAGTAAATGCCTCATTTTTACACCTGATTGTATTGCACGCTAGAGGAAAACAGTAACTAAGGGGGTACTCACGCTAGGCATACTGAGTGGTGCACCCCGATAAGGTTCACTAATGTGAGCTGGCTTTGGCTTGGTTGGCAGACTTGTGCCAGGGCATGTTTTGCATGTAGTGGGAATGGTATCTAAGACCATGCAGGGAACTAACTGGAAGTATAATTACACTTAATCGACTCAATATTGCAATAAAGGGAAATTTTTCTCAATATTGCAATAAAGGGAGACTTTTAACCCTTAGAAGTCTGGGGCCTCTTTGAGCATTTAGAATTTGCTCTATAATAAAATTTGTGGCGATGCTTTGATTTTTTTTTTTGTACAAAAATTTTTTTTTATTTCATTTAGCAATAATTTCACAACAAACCTGAAATTGTACAAATAAGTACAATTCAGAATATTAAATGATCATTTTTTAACTGCAGAAATTGAAAAACATTGCCAGAACTTTGAAAAATACAGGTCTTGTACAAGGGTTATCCCTTCTTTTCACCACTAGATGGCACAAATGGCACCAATTTAGGGTCTGGAAAATGAAACTGAAAGACGATAGTGCACTTTCTCACATTTTATTGAATTACCTTTGCAAATTTTGTGTCAATTCTTTTAATGTTCATTGAAAACCAGAAACATCAAAACTAATAACCTTTTTGAAATCTACACATTATTTGTGAAATCTAAGTTAAACAATAGGTTGAATAACTTCAAACAATTCAGTATTTCAGCCTTTATTCTCTCTTTAAAGCTTTCAGATTATGGCCTGATAAAGTGGGAGGAGTTTTCCAGTAAGACAGAGTTTATAGAACACCTGACATCCCGAGGTAACATAAACTATGTGCCTCCAGAGACGTTTACCCAGAATCCTGAAGTTCCAGGCACAAAGTATGACGTGTACAGGTAGGTTAATTATTTAAAGAATGTTACCTGCAGATCTTCATATTATTACAGTTATGCCACAATATTTATGCGATGAAATGAACGTCTACTCATTCTGACTTTACAGCTTTTCTATTATTATGTGGGAAATTCTCTCTCAGCAACGCGCATCTGCTGGTAAACTTTTATTCTCTCTCTAAATGTGACATTTTACTGGTATACAGTTGTGCAAATTGTCTGATTTCCTGGCCTTTTTTTCTGGAAAATATGAATGATAACATAAAAGAATTTAGTAGTTTGGTGAAGCCAATTCTTGTCAAACAGCTGCGATTATTCTTTTCAAACTTTCCAAACATGACTTTAGCCTGATAATCTGCACAAAAACTGACAAAAAAAGCTGATAAAGGTGACCATCCTCACCTGCGATCAATGTTTGTGAATAAAAGGTTTCTGGGCTCCTGATAGACCCTTCCCTCTTTTATCCAGTCATGCGCTGAGATTTTTGAATTCTGAGCAATGGGGAAAGCAAATGAGCTCTCATAGCATTTACATGAAAAGGTAGTTGAGCAGGAAAAGGATATAGAAAGGTATCCAAGGAACTGAGAATGCCCATCAGCAGTGTTCAGACTCTGATTTAGAAGTGGAAAATGAGAGAAACCAAATCATGTGCTGTTTCCAAAATGATAGAGAAAACCTATACATCTAAAAAACTGAATCAGAGATGACCTAACGAACGACACTGCAGTGCCCAGGAAACAAAACCAGAAATATTAAGAGTACCACTCAAGGCTGGCACTAGTGGAATGGAGCACACATAGCCACTTTAGGTGCAAGGACAGATGTATTTACACATACAATGAACTCAAGCCAGTGGATCACACAGGGAGGATTAATTTGGAGACACCTGTGAAATGGGAGGAGGGACTTGTGAAAGTGATGAGAGTATAAAGTGGGCAAACGCAAAAAGTAAGCAAAGAGCGTGTGCGGAAGAGGAAAAGGGTGATAACGGAAGAAGACTGAGACTGAAATGGAGTGACACAGCTGGACCAAAAGAGTCCAGGAGAGGAGACAACAAGAACTATGATGAGCGGAACACCATCCCCACTGTAAAACATGGAGGTGGATCACTGATGTTTTGGGGATGTGTGAGTTCCAAAGGCACAGGAAACTTGGTTGAAATTGATGGGAGGATGAATGTAGCATGTTATCAAAGGATACTGGAGGAACATTTGACGGAAGCTAGGCAAGACGATCCAAGACTAAAGGCCAAGTCCACTCGACACTGGTTCCACCAGATCAAAGCGAAGGTTCCGGAGTGGCCATCTCCGTCTCCAGACCTCAATATCATCAAACCACTCCACGGAGAACTCAAAGTGCAGTTCTTGCATGACAGCCCAAGATTTTACAAGAGTTGGAATTTTGTGCCAAGAAGAAATGGCTGCTTTACCAACAGAGAAGATAAAGAACCTCATCAACAACTACCTCAAGAGACTTCAGACTGTGGATGATGTTAAAGGAGGGCATAGGAAATATTAAGAGCTGGGGTGTATAAATGTATTATTCGTATTTTCTGCTTGTGTGCGGAAACTTGTGAAATTTTATCCGTATCTTTTGAGCCACAGTATTCAGAAAGTGATTCAATTTGCCAAACGTTTTATTTATTTTATTTTCCAATCCAGGAACTTAATTAAAACTAACTTGCACTTTGGCTACACCTCGTCAATTTCATCTCAATGAAGCATAATGCTTGCAAATCCTTTCCCCCGTAACAGTCAGCGAATCCCCAAAAGCGCAGGAGGTGTTTGTGCTCTTAAATTCATTATCCAGTGTTTGTTTGTTCAAATGTAACACTCCAGGCAATTTGTTTTATTCTCCTTGTCACAGGTCTAAGCATGACAGAAATTTTAATCCGAGTGTCATCTGGCAAGAGGCCCAGTGTAGAGAAGATCCCTGAAGACAAGCCCCGCGAATGCGACGAGATGATCGCTGTCATGCAGCAGTGCTGGCATCAAGACCTCAGCTGTCGGCCTGCTTTCTCCGGTAACATATCACGTCTTGTTCCTCTTTAATGAAGACTATAATAGCGCTTGATTGCAAACAGGGGAAATGCATTCACAAAATCTCAGCAGACATTTGCTTTCAAGCCTCGCTCCTCTTGTTTCTTCGGAAAAATAATGAACAAATGAAGCAACATCTTTTATCAGTCTCCCTCTGTCAGCTTTATCAGGTCACCTTTTGTGAAGTTTAATTATACGATAAGAAATTTGAATATTCACAGTTAAGGTGTTAAAGAATTTAATAGGCTTCTTATTTTGAATTTTTTGCAGCGCAGTGTTTTATAATGAGGTGAATATGATTACGCACTTCATAATCTTGTTCATCAGTGGACTAAAAATGCAGCGTGATTAGCACAGTTAAATTCCCATTGCTATGATTTTATCACATTATTATGTGCCGCCTAATTAAGATGCTTCTTAATAATAGCAAGTCAAAGATTGTGAATCTCTGATGGAATATTTGAAAGAGCTAAGTTGTTTCGAAAGTGAAACTGAGCTTGTTTATGTTCTTCTCTCTGTAGAGACCATTCGATTGACTGAAGTCTTGAGTGAAGTCCTGAAGATGCCTGACACGGTTTCACATGGGGAGATAAGAAAGCGTCTACCTGAACAGGTATGGCACAAAGTATGGCATAAGTATGTTCTGGAACAAAGGAAGGATCCAGTAGCTTTGCATTGAGTTTTGTGCGTAGAAAGACGTATTTGGAGTGACCATCACAGTTTTCAACGGGCCAATGAGCTCATCCTAACTTCAACACTGTCACTGGAAGATCACTTACATCCAGTTCCTGCTTTCCCTCCCATAGATATCTTATATGTAGATACCTTATAATTAGGGGTGTAACGGTACGCTAAAATGTGTGGTCCTAAATATTACAAAATAAAACTGTTCTGAGTAAAGAATTGTTGTACTTGAACCTTTTTAAAATTGTCGATACCTGTTATCAATCCCTTTGAATATCTTTAAAGCATTAGCCAGCATACTGCTGCACCTCCCAGTCTCCAGCCAAGCCTTTTCCAGTATTCTCTAAACCAGAGGTGGGCAAGGAGGGCCGCAGCCTTGCATGGTTTTGTAGAAATACACCTGTTTCTACGAATTAAGCTCTCCTTGTTTTGTTTCAAGCTGCCAGTGTTTGTAATGAAGCAGGGCTGGAACAAAATGGCCCTCCAGGAATGACTTTGCCCACCCCTGATCTAAACTCTTGCTTTAAAGAGCTATCCAGTCCTTCTTAAAAAGAAGCGATTCGCAAATTTTGCTTATTCCCTGCTGCAAGGGTTTATCTTGTCGAAAGACACTGACGATAAATGCATTGTGTGTTTGAACGTCAAAGACGTCAGTGCTGCTCTCGTGTGGAATGAGCGCCTGCATTGCAGCATTCTTCCAAAACATGCATTTGGTGTTTTCAGAGAACGTTCTTCAAGGGGATGTTGACAATGCTCCTTTGCGGGCAGCTTGCGATTTGTTAACGCACACCAGGTCCTCCACACACCATCGCTGCTTGTCAAATGCCAGTTTTAATGTTGTTTACAAGATTTGGGCCGCTCTTCATATGTAGTGTTTCAAAAGTTAATAACTTGGTGGCGAACCTTGTCTGGAATCCAGTTCAATCCAGTCCATATTTGTGCAATAATTCAATGTGTTCACTGCCTGGCAACAAATCAAGATTATACTCTATGCAATGTGGTGCCAATTTTTCGTTTTTCAAGCTTGTAATATTAGAGCAACCAGATTCCATTCGCCATGATCCCACCTCCAGCTTCCTGTTTCAGGATTTGCGTTCCCATGTGCCTCTTTTTATGTTGTTTTTCTGCCTCAGTATTAAAAAAAAGTATATATATAAATATATATATATATTCTATAAGACAAGGTCTGGACAAGGAATTCCACATACAACACAGTTGTGCTCATAAGTTTACCTATCCTGGCAAACGTTTAGTAGTCATAACCATTTTTGACAAAATACGAATTATGACTTTTTTCCACTCATAGTTAGTGGTTCGAAGAAAGGCATTTATTGTATATATTTTGGATTTCTCCCTTTAACATCAATGGCAGCCTGAAGTCTCTTGAGGTAGTTGTCTTTGAGGTTCTTTATCTTCTCTGTTGGTAAAGCAGCCCATTCTTCTTGTAAATTCTTGGGCTGTCTTGGATAAACTGCAGGTTCAGGGATATTGAGGTCAGGAGACAGAGATGGCCACTCTAGAACCTTCACTTTGCTCTGGTGTAACCAATGAAAAGGGGACTTGACTATGTGTTCTGGATCCTTTTTATGTTGGAATGTCCAGTAACGTCCCATGAGCAGCTCCGGGGCTGATGAGTGCAAATTCTCATCCAGTATCCTTGGATAACTTGCTGCATTCATCTTCCCCTCAACTTTGACCAATTTTCCTGTACTATTAGAGCTTGTGGATCCCTAAAACTTCACAGTGGGGATGGTGGTCCATTCATTATAGGCCTTGTTGACTCCTTTCCAAATAAAGCATTCACGGTTGTGGCCAAAAAGTTCAATTTTGGTCTCATCACTGCAAATAACTTCAAGTAGAGGTCGCTGCAACCAGATCTTGAGGTCTAGTCACTCCTACATTTCCAGGTCAGATGGTGACCTCACACACACCACACTCTATATGCCAGTTCCGTTAGAAAGCGTGTTTGTGGAAGTAACTTTAGTTGTGTTAGCGAATAGGGTTGGTTTGGCTTACATGACACATCCAGGTAGGCAGGGTTTGGTCATGTGATGTGATCTGACATGGGCATGGCTTCTAAATCATGACCTGATGTCAGATGAAAGCATTTAGCACGGCTCGTCTCTGAGCTGTTTGGTGCATTGTACGCAGGCTACTTTGTGGCATTTGCATAGTAATGACTTTCTTCTGGAAACTCAACCATTTTGCCTCAACCAAGTGTCTCCTTATTGTGCTCCTCGAAACAGCCACGGTATTGAGAGCCCAATATTGCAGCTTAAGTTATTTGTAGGATTCTCTTTAGATCAGGGACGTCACTAGGGTTGACAGATAGGGGGGGCTTAGCCCCTGGAGGGCTTCTCGTACATTGCATGCGGTGAAAATAGAATAGAATTTACTTTATTAATCCCTTTGGGAGGGTCCCAAAAATTTTTCACGATGTTAGCATTTTAGACGACGTTTGCTTTAGCTTCCAACATTAAGGTTGAAATAGACTAGGCTACAATACCGTCCTTCCTTTTCTTACCACAGGTAAATGTTCAGATTAAGCAGCAATCGCTGCTATCAACGTGCAATCGCTGACCGTGTGTTCACTGCTGTTTACTACTGCTGCCGCCTATCACGTCACGCTTGACGCATGCTAATGAGGCATGATGGGAATCATAACGATAAAAATTTTGAAAGCGAACTTCAGTTTAACTTGCTTTCTTGCTGGCTCGTGTTCGCTGCATGTATGCACGTATTTAAAATATATTTTAAATATCAAGATAATAATAATAAATAAAATGTCGCCCCAAATTATAGGGGGGGCTTTGGGCTTTGGGCTGAAGCCCCCCTAAATTAGGGCTAACGACGTCACTGCTTTAGATCCCTTACAATTTTTCTGGCAGTTGTAACAGTTTTTGGTTTATTTCAGCATCCCTCAATTTCCATGTTTGAACACTGCTGATTGGCATTCCCAATTCCTAGGATATGTTTTTATATCCCTTTCCTTTTTGTACAGTTCAGCCTTTTCCTGAAGATCCCTTGAGAGATCTTTTGCTTTCCCCATCGCTCAGAATTCAGAAATGTCAGCTCATCACTGGATGAAAGAGGCAAGGGTCTTTCAGGAGCACAGAAGCCTTTTATGCACTAACCTTTATTTCAAGCAAGGTCGAGGTGAGGACGGGTACCTTCACCAGCCACTCAAACCCTTTTGTGTCAGATTTTGTGCAGGTTATCAGTAAGTTTCTGTTGTCGTCATGATTTAAAAATAGGAATCACAGTTGTTTGACAATAAATGCCTTCAACCAAGAGTGGCTTTTATGTTATCATATTTTCTGTAAAATGGCCAAGAAATCTGAAAATTTGCAAATGAATGTAAACTTATGGTAAACTTATGGGCACAACTGTGGGTCTATAGGACAAGGCTAGGCATACAAGGATCCGCTACATTAACTTTATTAACAATCAGAAACTGGAGCATGGAATCGTGGGATATAGAGTTTGGTAGGTCTCATCTTAGCCGAAGCACACCATTACAGATACAACAAGAATTTAATTTTGCTCTCTTTCCATCAGCCAAAGAAAACTGCTAACTCCTCAGGTGAGTAATTTCTCAACGGTGTCTTTTCTGCTGTCTCCGAAGAAACCCCATAAATCTCATTTTTGCACCTTTTCACTACAGATGATTCAAGCCTTCATTCTCTTCTTCTGAGAAAAGACTTTGTGAACTTCAAGACGTCCCTGCGAAAAGAGCATGTCTCAATGCTTTACCGAGACAACAATTCTTTGCTTCATCATGCAGTGGCAAGCGGGGACAGGGAGAGTGTGCAGATGGTCCTAAATCTGGGCGCCTCTGTGAACTGCCAGAGTGTGAAAGGCTACAGTCCTCTCATCGTGGCCACTCAGTTTAAGTCTTATGAAATCTGCAGCTTGCTAGTGGACTCTGGAGCTGACGTCAACCTCAGTGACGGTGACCAGTGGACCGCGTTACATTTTGCTGTGCAGGCTGGCGATGACAGAACTACTCGCCTTCTGTTAGACCACAAAGCGAGAGCTGATGTGAAGGAAAAAGACGGGTGGACGCCTTTGCATCTAGCGGCTCAGAATGGGCACGAGAACATAGTGAGAATACTTCTACCACGCTTGGACTCAGTGGATGAACAGGAGAGCCAGTCCGGGCGTACGGCTCTTCACGTGGCTTGCACTTACGGCCACCTAAACATCGCCAAACTCTTGCTCAACAAAGGGGCTGACGTCAACAAACTAGATAAGCATCAGTCGACTGCTCTACACTTGGCGGCCGATATGGGGCACTTCAGGGTGGTCCGTTTGTTAGTTAGTAGCGGGATTGATGTGAATAAAATCAACGAGGAAAGCTATAGCCCACTTCACTTTGCAGCTTTGAATGGTTACACATTAATCTGTAAACTCCTCTTGAATAAAGGACTCGATCCCAACACGAGAACTCGTAAGAACTGGACGTCCATGCACCTGGCCGCTCTCAAAGGTCATCCGGAGACAGTCTTGGTCTTGGAGGAGAACAAAGGACTAGTTAATGCCAAAGGCAAAGATGGCTGGACTCCTCTGCATCTTGCCTGCTACCACCGGCAGGAGAAGGTAGTGAGGGTGCTCCTAACAGCTGGTGCTGACCCTAACCTGACTGAAGATAGTGGTTGGACTGCGCTCCATTTGGCCTGTAACAGCAGCAACTTCCCGAGTGTGCTGGAGTTGATATCCCATGGAGCTGAAGTGAATGCCCAGAATAACAGCCAGTCAACTCCTTTGCATTTAGCCGCTCAGCACAGCAACATTCCTATTGTCAAAGCCCTGCTGATGAATAATGCAAAGCTGGGCATACAGGACTCCAAAGGATGCACTGCCTTAACCTATGCTCAGCGCTGTTACAATGCAGAAGCTGTGGAGCTGCTTAACAGCTAGGGCTCTGGTTGAGAGACGGCCCATGCTCGGTGACAGATAACGCCGCTATTAGAGGGAGTGCAGCATTGATTTCTGCTATCGATTTTTCTCATTCTGCAAAGCCTGTTCTCATAAGCTCTCTAGCTGTTGTTTTTGACGAGGGTTCCTTGAATTTAACACTTTTGTTTGGTTCAGGGCACTTTGCATGAAGAACGCTATCAAGTGTAGTCATAGCTTTAAAACATTAATTTTTAAACTATAAATAAAATGACTAGAAGTCCATCTATAGTAGAGCTTTAATTATGTACAAAATATATATGTAAAAATTGTAAATACTTTTAGTGAGATATACAATTTCAAAAATACTTGGAACAGTGTATAAGGTTTAGGAATTTTAGGAAACCTTTTGCCTGTTTTGTTTTATACAATTTTTACATTGTTTTGACTAGGGGTGTAACGGTACGCTAAAATCGTATTCGGTTCAGTGTCTTGGAAAAGTGTCGGTACAAAAAAACAAGAACTTACAAAATCTTTATTTTGAAAAGCTGCCAATACACAATAGAATTCTTGCATAAAATAAATAAAAGTGACACATTTGGGTGATATTTTAAATAAATTGCACTCTATAAAGAAATACACATTTTTTAAATAAAAAAATGAAATACTGCAACTAGTTAGGACTTTTAACACTAGCTTCAGCTTGTAGATCAACAAAACTAACTATTCAAGTTTTAAGTTTTTGGCTAAAAAGATTAACCTATCCACATTTTCTGAAGAGAGCACAGATCTGGTTGCAGTGACAATATCTCCAGCAGTAGAAAATGTTAGATGTGTTGCCTGCCCGATCTCCGTGGAACAATGTCGGCATACAACTTTAAATTTATCCACTCGTCTATCCCCGTTATGTATTTTAACAGAGAAGCCAAAGTGTTCTCAAACACGAGACCGTAGTGAGGTGAGAGGGTCTTCAAGCTCTGGCTTCCTTTTCGCTTTTGCCATGTAATTTTCCTACTCGCGCTCGTGCTCGTCACTCAATAGCGTCCGTGCGGAAACTATCTCCGTGGAACAATGTCGGCATACAACTTTACATTTATCCACTCGTCTATCCCCGGTATGGTTTTTAACAGAGAAGCGAAAGTGTTCTCAAACACGAGACCGTAGTGAGGTGGGAGGGTCTTCAAGCTCTGGCTTCTCTTTCGCTGTGTCCATTTCTCACAGCTACTCGTGCAGCTCTACTGTGTTTCACTCAATAGCGTCCGTGCGGAAACTCGCCTAGGAACATTGTTCCGCTGCCCTTAATATCGCGCTAATAATAAATTTATATTATTTAATAAAAAAGTATACCGAAACGGTACGCAAGTGTACCGAACCAAACAGGCTGCACCGAAACGGTTCAATACATCCACAAGAACCGTTACACCCCTAGTTTTGATCTTTGACCTCGTTTTTGGGGGATTTATAATTTTTTTTAACACTTTTAAAAAGAAGCTGGGGTTGTAAAAAAAAAACAAAAAAGCAAGCATTGCCACAAAAACGTCAAATGTTCAAATCAAAACGTTAAAAGTCATTTATTAGAGCAAATTGTAAAGTCGTAAAAAGGGCCCCGGACTTCTATGGTTTCATTAAATTTGTGTGCATCTTTATGCGTTTCCAAGCTTTATATGACAATGTTGGTCTAATCAAACATATGCTACAGTGCAAAAGTGTGAAGAAAATGCGTTAAATAAAAGAATGCTTTCAAAAGTAAAAGTGTTAATCATTTATTTTCATCAATGAGTAAAATGTAGAGAATAAACAAAAGTGAAGTATAATAAACTTGATGTGTCCTTCATCTGCCGCACTAGGTAAATAATCAAGTAGGAAAGTATTTATGTAACAGCAGCAGAGCCGCACCAAATTGCTGAACAGAGAATACATTTAACAGCTTGAAAACAATGAATTAATAATATCAGTAAATACAACAAAAAGAGTGCAGCACACATAACACCACCCTACTTCTTACTTCCTATTGTAATTATATGATAACTTTAATAAATTTCATCGGATGACCAACATTGCACATTTATTTGTGCTTCTTCAAAAGGTTTTGAAAATAAGCTGCTTCGAAATCTTTATCTGGGAGAAACCTCATCCTGCTCTCAGTTTAACTGTTTCTCACCCAGTTAAGCCTCCTACACAGCTGTTTTTGTTTCGGTTCATGACTGGGTTTCAACCTATGTGTGATATTGAGGATCATTAGCACCTTTTGGGTATAACTTGTGGATCATAGACCTGACTATAAGCCTACTAACCCTGACTGACCAAGTGTATACAAATAGATTGCTGTTTAGACCAAATATTGACTTGATTTATATTTTTCTTTTGTTCAGTCACAATTTTTATAATTACAAAAATAACAACATTTTGAAAGCCTTGTTTACTGCATTATTTTCCACACCTGCCAAGTCTTTAGTAGCTTTCAATATCTTGTATGCATAACAGAAGGAATATCACATGACTTAGATTACATTCATGCATTTGGCAGAATATCCGAAGTTTCCTTTGAAAATATTTGATCATATCTTGCTTTTCCTTGGAATGAAAAACCCATGCCACAGGAAAGCTGTTCAATTTTAATTAACTTCAGCCACATCTGAGCTTTTATATCATTACCTTGTTTAACCTTAAGCCATGTGATATGAAAATTAAAATTGCCTTTAATTATATTTTGAACAGTAATGCGGTCCCATCCCATTTTTGGACCGTTTTGTCAAGTTGAAACTATGGCGTGGAATGTTTGGCATTCAAATGGTATGCTACTGACTAAAATCCTGTTTTACCTCATTCTAGTGACATCAGCCCTTTACTACTTCAGCCTTGCCCTAAACACCTGAACAATGGTTAAAAAATGGTAAAACAGAATACACCTGTGCATGAAAGAAAATAGAATCACAAAACCATTTGGCATTGATTTCACGTGAAACTACAGAGCATTCAGTGAGACAGAGTGTTGTAATAATGATACAGAAAAAAGAAACGCTCAAGTTTCCTACTTTCCTTCTTGTATTCATAAAACATCAAGGGAATCAAGAGTTCCCATGCAGCCATGCAGTCTTCTGTGCAGTGCATGACCTGTTAAATATCTCATTAAATTCAACATGATGATCTCAAAGTTGTTGGAACGTAATTGGAAGGATCATTGTCTATAAGGGGGAGAGAAGTCATTATAGCGCATAATATTGCTCAGTGGTGGATTTATGCACGGTTTTAGTGTAACACAAAGATGGCTTAGGAGAGGGCTTCCTGCAGAGCTATTTACTCTCTTAGCTCTATGCAATTTTATATAATTACATAGATGCGAGTGTTTTGAAGGATATTAAACTTCAGAACACTCAAAGTTGTCCCTGTGGACAAGAGTTAATGCATAAAGAGCATCAAATATGCAGATTAAGTTCAAATCTCCATAGTAAATTTGTACACAATGCTTGTGCACCAAAAGAAATGTGCATCTACAGCTGTCTGGGATTTCTTGTGAAGTCAATTAGACACTGGAAACTGGAATGCTTTTGGCAAGTAATTAGATTTTTTTTGTAATTAGTTTGTCTAATGAGCAGCTGATTAACTTTTACCCTGTATATTTTTTTTCCATAGAATGACACCATGGTCTAACTGCTGACACTTTTTAATGGCATAGTGAGGTCAGAGGCTTCTTATTTCAATGCAATTGCTATAGTAATAAAAAGTAGGGCCGCCCCCAACATGGTTATCTTGCTTTAAATCTTTGTATGTTAAATTTGAGGTCACAAAAATGAGGTTTACAAATTTTAACACAATTTACAGCTGCAAGCAGCAATGGGTGGACCCTCGCACGATGTGTCCATGGTATCCAAAGCCACTGCCCCCTGGCTTTTTGTGTTTTTTTCCTTTATTGTCGCCAAGAGCTATTTTGTAATGGTCATTAAAAATAAACCAAAATACAATTCAAATTGCCAGCAGGTGGCGCTATGAGTGCCTCATCTCATAAGCATATCAGTCTGTTTAGAGCCACTGGCTCATCATGTTAGATTTTTTTTCTTTCACTGTTGAAATATGTAGGAGATACAACCACAAATACATTGATTTCTTTTGTAATTCATACAGCCAGCAGGTGGTGCTATAAGTGCTTAATGACATAAGCATATCAATTTGTTCAGATAGTTAAAATCCTCATTCTATTATTTTTTCACTGGTGGGCTTTCTAACATGATCAGCAGGTCAAAACAGCTGAAATGGTGTTAGTTACATTCAAGGAGGCGCTGTGGAGCAAATTCTTCGAGTGCGGTCATACGTTTGCAATCAATCTGTTCAGTGTGACAGGCTCCTCATGCCCAATCATTTTCCAGTTTTGTTTTGTCATGAGGTTTATGCAAAAGTATGTGTGATACTAATCGTCTTTAGCATTTATTGATTTGATTGATTGATCATACGCCTGACTAATATCCTCCATGCAAGTGTACAAATAAGAACTGATGCTGTTTAGATGGCAAAAAGCAAAAATATATATACTTTATTTCAATATTTCGTTGTTACATTACCAAGCACTCCTCCATTTCACCCCGGATTGAACCTTCTGAAGGTTATTCCCACAGCCTTCATCACTCAATGGCTTTGCATTGCGCGCTGAAGGCCACAGAGATGTCACCTCCTGATGTACTGTATAAACCACATTTTCCTGAGACAACCAATTTGCTTCCAATGCTCCAATAGTCCCACCAGAACAAAATAACGATGACTATGAATTAAAGCGCACATCGTTTTGTAAGTATTACAACTCAGAAGAGTTTCACACACTGAAACAATCAATCAATCTTCTTAAAAATGAAAAACTAATACAGTATGAGATGCTACTAATCGGCTAAAAGTAATTACACTTTGCGGGACCACTGCAAACTTCGTCTGTGATAAAAGTCTTTGCCATTGTGTGTAATACAGAGGTCATCTTGTGTTGACCTTTTGGTTCCCATAGTTTTCAATTGAAGCATGTTCCAGCGTAAAACTTTCGATCGAAAATTCTGATAGATGTGTAGAAGCCTTTAATCTCCAGACAATTGCAAGAATTGTCCTATTGGTTCAGACCAAATTAATGTGTGAATACACTCTATGTGTCCTGGCTGGTCTAGGATCTTTTCAGTGTCTCATGGGTTAGGAGTCCATCTTCTCCCGCTTATCCTGTACCAGGTCGCGAGAGCAGCAGGTCTAAGCAGGGACGATACAACGGCCGCATCACTGCAGATGCTGCACTGATCTGTCTGTCGATCTCACGCTCAATTCTCCCCTCACTCGTAAACAGGACCCCAAGAAATTTTGAGGCAGGAGTTCTCCACCGACCTGGAGAGAGCAGACCACCCTTTTCCAGTCTAGAACCATGGCCTTAGACTTGGAGGTCCTGATCCTCATCCCAGCCACTTCACACTCAGCTGCAAACCACCCCAGCACAAGCTGCAGGTCCAGGCACTAAGAAGCCAACAGGACAACGTCGTCTGTAAACAGCAGAGACAAAATCCAGCTTACCAACCACCTCAGCGACTTCGGCTTGGGTGATGGACAAGTCCATCCCAAGGACCTCAACGGAGGATGTGACAGTGGGATTGAGGAGACCCTCAAAGTCAGCAGACCACATCCCTGGCCGATATCACTATAAACAGTGTTGGTGGAGCATTGCTTCCCCCTACTGAGGTGCCGGACGATTTGTTAGAATCTTCTTGAGGCCGACCAATAGTCGTCCTCCATGGCTTCTCTGATCTTCTCCCAGGCCCAAGTTTTTGCCTCTGCACGGGCTGTGGCACGCTTGGCCTGCCAGTACCCATCAGCTGCGTCCGGAGTCCCACAAGCCAACCAGGCTCGATAGGACTCCTTTTTCAGCTTGATGGCATACCTTACTTCCGGTGTCCACCACCGGGTTTCGGTTCCCCTCCAGGTGTCACTGTCATCACCCACATGTGCATTGAAGTCCCCCAGGAGAACGATGGAGTCCCTGGCTGGAGCACTTTCCAGCACCCCTTCCAGGTACCCTAAAAAGGCCAGGTACTCTACACTGCTGTTCGGCCCATAGACCGTAACAACAGTGAGAGACCTTCCACGCACCCGAAGGTGAAGGGGACGAGACTCTCGCTCACCGGCGAGAACTCCAACACATGGCGGCTAAGCTTAGGGGCTTTGAGCAGGCCCACACCAGCTCGCTGCCTCTCGCCGCAGGGGATGCCAGAGTATTGGAGAGTTCAACCCTTCTCAACGAGCTGGATTCCAGAGCCCCAGGGTGTGCGTAGAGGTGAGCCCGACTATCTCTAGCCGGTGACGCTCCACCTCCCGCAGAAGCTCAGACTCTTTCCCCTTAGCGAGGTGGCAAATGCGGGAAAAAAATGTAAAATGTTAAACTTTTAAAATCAGTACAGTGGTATATCAACATAAGAAAAAAACAACAACATTAACACTGCACAAACAGCCTACAAAATGTACCAAATATTTTCCTTTGCATTAGTGTTCTTTTCTATTGATACTCACTTACATACTCTAGTCTCACTCTGTATTCCTGAAGCAATATTGATTTCATGTTTTGTTTGTGACATTGATTAGATAATAAATGCATTCGACCTGTTTACTTAAAGCTGACGTGCCTTGCACATCTGCGCACACCTTTTAAAAGCAACAATGCAACAAAATGAAATTTATAAATAACCCTTTGAATGGCATTTGACTTTCTGAATGACAGTAGTGTTTGCTGGTTTGACTCCTGTCACCTCCATTTAAAACACGCCTGTATCCATCCATCTGTTTGACGTGAATGCCACTCAGATTGTTATTCACAACCAGCATCACCTACTGGAGTGATTCTGGATGGTTCTGATCTAGCAGTTTAAGTGATTATGTCTCAATCTATTTATGAGCATTCAAAAGACCGAATCAGCACCGATAAATTAAGCATATTTCCTATTTTGAAATCATGAGACAAAATGCAACTACAAAGTCAAAGCAAACATTACAGTGTTAAATCAGCTCTACTGGTGTCAAAAGTGGAGACATATATACACACACTATAGTGTAAAAATGTAACATTATGAGTTCAATTAGCACTGCAGTAAGTATTAAAACCAAATGTGAAGTTAATTCAACTCACAATAAGGCGATGTATGTATAGATCCACAACAATGACACCAGTGGTGTTGATTTGACACTATGAATTCTGCAGAGTGGTATTATTCAAGTCAATTGCAGAACACATTAATATTGTATTAGTAACAATGTTTAGGGAAAGCCTGTCATGTAATTAACTAATGATCTCTGGTGTATCCTAATCAATAACATCAGATATAATCAGGTTGTGCCCTGTGATGGACTGGCGACCTGTCCAGGGTGTACCCCCGCCTCTCACCTAATGTGCACTGGAGATAGGCACCAGCAGACCCTCATGACCCCGAAAGGGAATAAGCGGGTTGGAAAATGAATGAATGAATGAATGAATAATCAAGTGAATAACAGAATCCCCTCTTCTGCACAGCATCCCATCCAATATGTTGTATAAACGTAAAGAAATAAATTAAAAATTAAGTATAAACATTAGTATAAACATATTAATTGTTAAATGGTGCTACTGAAATATATTAAATTAGGACATCATCTTACAATATTTGTAAAAGTACTTTGAGATTTGTGATTCTGTCTATCTTGCTGTCACCATATAAGGCACTGCTGCTTTCTTCCAACATTAGCATTTTGCTCTATGATGTGTGCACAGACAGAAAGGCATAAGATGTCACCAGTGATGTAAAATTCCTGAACTATGGATATATATATTTAGTATCAGTGCAAAAGGTATGTTAATAAATCGACAAAGATGAAAATTAAGAGAAGTGTATTTATAATTTGAGTTGAACTAAAATATTTTCAGTTTTTTATTTCTCTTTTTTATTATCATTTATATTTCATATATTTTTTATTTGTTAAATAAAAATATTAAATTTTTGTTATCTCAATTTCAGCCCCTTTGTGCTATCTTTGTAAAACTACTTTTAGGATTTTGTCTATCTTGCTGTTGCATTAAAGAAATTCCCATATAGGGCTTTGCCGCTTTCTTCCAACATGTGCATTTTGCTCCATGATGTTTGCACAAGCCGTCCTTACAGAAAGAAAGGCATAAAGTGTCCCCAGTGATAAAAATTGCTAGGATTTATTTATTTGTTATCAGTGCAAAAGGTAGTTTTGTAGACAGAAATTTCTATTTCAATTAATCATGGTTTCCTTTTTCTCTTTAATTAAAGTTTTATGATGTTAGATATAGTCAATTTTGTTTACTATAATACCCTTGCAGTGAGCAAACATTTATTTATAAAATGTCTATAAATATGGCTGGTCTTGTCGATAAAAAGCCACTGCAAAGGAAGGTAACGCTTTGCTTGGAGCTGGATAGATTGGAGAGCCTCGGTTCAATGCTATTTCCTGAAATAATTACATAATTGTGTGGACAAATGAGTTCTATTTGCAATTCCTGACAGCAATGGCCTGCTAAATGAATAAGGCTGATGTGGTTTGACTGGACGGGTTTTGTGGCGTATGGTCCATTGGGCAGCAGGAGCACTCTTATTAACACATCAGGAAAACAAACACAGCACCTGCCTGTGGCTCAGCTGGCCCCGCTTAATTCTCTTTAGTTGGACTCATAGGAGGGGGGCAACTGTGCCAAGCAAGTGATTATAGCTTCTGCACTGTGGGAGCTGCCCCCTCCCCAACCCCTTCTTTCAGCTTGTCTCCACATCTCAAGCTCTGGCTTACGTCTCCAGCCTGAAGATTTCAGTGCATGTGTTTCAGAGAAGCAGATTAGCTCCAAACATGCGGAATGTGCTTTGGGAAGGTGCTGTTTTGAATATGAATAGTCTTAAATGATTCATAAATATTACCTGTCCTCTCATCAGGATGTCACCTGCCACATCTCCAAAATGACTCAATATCCCACTCAATGTGACCCCTTTCAGATTCAATAAGGGCTGATGGCAATCAAAGGCTGTTGAGTGCCGTGTATCTGATGCTGAAACCTGCCACGCCGTTAAGTCTTCCAGTGACACGTGGGAAAATAGCCTTGATTGCAGGGTGTCAAAAGAGCAATTTAGTTAATTAGAATCTGCCAGGATCCATGACATTTCTCACGCTGCATGATGCATTTCAAATTCAGAAATGTTTAGAGCAAAAAATCTTGGTTGCTGACAAGATAATTTAATAGGTAACTTCTGCCAATGAGTCTTGAATAACTCTTGCTGTTGCAATTAAGAAAATCCCAATTATAGAGCTCTGCCCCTTTCTTCCTACTTTATAAGGTGTCACCGGTGATGTAAATTTGATAGAACTATGTGACTATAAAAACTATTTATTTTGTACGAGTGCAAAAGGTATGTAAAATAAAGACAGAGAGAGAGAGAGAGAGAGTATTATTAGCATTATTAGCATAATGCTAACAGAGAGATTAGCATTATATTTGTTCAAGTGTCCTCGAGGTGACTGAAATGCTTTTCTGTTTATCCTAATGCATCAATAAATTGTTTTCCTTTCTGTTCATTACAATCCCATCTCTCAAGTCTTTAATATTACAAGGGTAATGTAACATTTCACTAACACCACCAATTCCCATATAGGGCTCTTCCGCTTTCTTCCAACTTAACATTTTGCTCTATGATACGTGTGCACAAGTGGGATCTACAGAGGAAAGGGCATAAGGTGTCACTGGTGATGTAAAATTGGATGCATTACATGGCTGTATTTGCATTTCAGAAATGTTTACAGCTCATTCAGACTGCTAATGACTCTTGAATAATTTCTCCCCTTGTACGTTTTCTATTTAATAGTCAGGAGTGAAGTTTACAATAATCAATGTTCAAACTACAGCCATTGTGAATTTTTCTTTTTGAAAAAAAAAAAAAATTGTTTTGTCCACTCTCAAATTTTAAATGGATGCCAAAAACATCCCTGTATTTGAGGGCCAAACGCCAACTGTTTAATCTAATCTTTAAGCCTTGAGTATGCCTATATGGTTGACCCTGGGATTTCTGACAGTGATCTGTGCTTCACAAGCTACAGTACATAGGATGAAGATTTATAGCATGGATTGGTTTCTTCTAGACTGGAAAATGAAAGGGTCAATGTAAGGGCATATGTGTGCGGAATATTATTATTATTATTATTATTATTATTTACCATAAATACTTCCCTTTATTTTATGAACTTTAATTGCAGCTTTTTCCTGTTCTTTCAACATCTGAAGAACGTTTTCTTGTTGTTACTGCAATCAAGAGCTTTTATTTGGATCTACATAAAAATAGCAGACCGTTTTTATCACCCAGATCAAGACAGTGCATTTATCCAGTGTAAATCGTCAGGAGTGTTTTTGCATTCAGTGTTATGGGGAAAGAAAGTGAGACTAGGGGTGGATGTCTGGATGTTATATTTTTATAGATATTGCCAGTTGCTGTAATCATCTTATTTCTATAAATAATATTCTGGACTCCATGTGCAGAACCAAAAGTACTCAGTGGTCTGTTTTGGGTGTATATTTTTTTCAACTGATTATAAAAGAAGATATTTGGTTGTTTTTATCATTTGTTTGGTTGATATTTTGGCCATTTGTTTTATTAACCCTCCTATCATTGGGGTCAATTTGGTTCAATTCAGTGTTTAATGTTTTTTTTTTTTTGGTTCAGATTGAATGACTTTTCCTAGATTAATGGAAAGAACTTGGTAAACATAAAAGTAACATGATATTGCCAATGGATTGTACACATGTTCCCACATCGGTTTGAGGCAGGGTCTTTTAGCTGTATAAAACTTTTAACATTTTTAAAAATATACACATATTTATTTTGGTTGATATTGAGGTCACTATAATATGCTATGATTTTAAAATAAGCACCATAATTGTATATGTTAAGTATAGTAAAAACATAAAAGAAAAATCACAACTCTGTCAATTGAAAATGGCTCTAAGCAAAGGTTTTCAGTCTTTTCAGATTTTGTCACAGGTTTTTGACAGTGAAAGTGAAATAGAGGAGATATGTCTTAGACAGAGAACAACCTTGAAGAGAACCCCGGTATGAGATTGAGACTCTTAGTTGTTACCCTTTTGTTGTCTCTTAACCACCCGCAGACTCATCACCTTACAAAAATGGAAAATTATTATGCTCCTTCTCACCACTTGAATGACAGGGTAGACTTAGTGCTGCTAATTTCATCAAAATTGTTTGAGTTTCCTTGCAAGTTATGTCATATCTCATGTAATGTTCATTTAAATAAAAAACAAAACCCATCAAGATTAAAAACATTATTAAAACCTATGAAATTAAATATGAAATTAAAATTAAACAATCGGTCGGTCGCGTCAATCCTACTTAAATAAAAACAAGCTGTGCGATTGGCATACGCACCGGTGCATGCAGATACTTTTGAGGGTTGAGCCAAGAAAAAAAAAAAACATTTTTCACCCCAACATTTAAGTTTATTTATATCGGAATTATTTGCACTTGCATGGCTACTTTGGCCCACTTTGGCACTGACTGTATAGTCCAAGTTTTCTTCAGCCTGCATTTTGACCAGTTTCTTTTGACCCTGGAGAGGTGAACTGTTGAGATACGTTTTTTTTCACTTTAAAATCCCTCTGCAGAAACCTTCTTGTGTATGTAATAGAACTCTTCAAATTCTGTACAATCTCCAAGTCCTGTACTAATATGGTTTTGTAATTCTTACTAATACCAAACTGTACAGAAGCCAAGTTTTCATGGCAACAATTAAGCTGTGGTGTTAGTGTGGTCTTGCTTGCGAAGACAACAGCGTATTTTGATCTTCAGCTGTGTCCACAGATGTTTGCTATAGGGCTTATATCACCGTGTCATCCACAGAAATGGCCTTGCTTCCCAAATGTTCAGTCAAGTTAACCCCCAGGCATGGAAAGAACTATATATTTTTGCAGCGTTGTTGGGACGTTTGCAGGGTTGCCTGTCTCAGAGTTCTTTTGAGGTTTACTAAGATTGCAGTCCCCAAAAAACATCTGCCATGATGCAACAAACCACTGGTGCACAATTACTTTATTTATAAGCGTATATCATTGTGGACATACATCTCATGAGAACATGCAATACATTGCAACGGCAGGCCCAACACATTCAAAATGTGTCACGGAGAGCATGAAAAGATACATACATAAACAATAAATAGTAGAAAAGAACCTTAAATTAAAATTACACTCATTCTGCTGACACTTTTTTTGTACGCTAGGCTGATTCTCCACACAAACTAGTCTTCAGGGAACGCATGCAGTTCTGCCTTATCCCTGCTTTCACTTTGTCAGGATTATCTTTACTTCCCCAAGGCTAGCAACAAGGAAGCTGAATTGTTAATGCTTCCATTGGGAAGGCTGACGAATGACGGTCATGACTATTTTGTTTGAACATCTCAGCAAAAAGATTGAAATTGTATTTATCTTTGTTGGCTTTTTATACAGTAGACGTGGAATAAATGGTTTTAAATTCATAAAGAAACCTCAGATGATTGCTTTTTACTGTATTTTAGCAGTTGTGTCTGCGGTACCAAGAGAACATCTAACAAACACATTATAAAACCAGGACAACTGGCAGAAACAAGCTTTACCAGAAACAAAATAAATCCGTTATGCACCACATGGTACTTTTATGATATTAAATTGAGTTTCTACCAAATAGCCTTGAATTTTGAGAAAAAAAGAGAAATAATACTGACAAACAGATACGCAAAGTTGTAACGCGTTTGTGCTGAAGATGCAGAATTAAAAGCCCCATCTCCCTAGTGTTTTATGTGCATTGTTGTTAAAAAAAACAAACAAAGTATTTATATACAATCCTTTTGTTTAAATATCTGTGAAATGCCAGAGATGAAGCCTCCAGGCCAAGTGCTCCATGTGGTGTCTGGTTTGAGTTTTACAGAGTGTCCACTGCAGATGAGGTATCTTTTCCATCCTTTCTGCTCCGCTGAAGTGAGCGGTCCCTCAGCAGTGCAGAATCTTAAGGAAGGCTTTTCGAAATTCGATGTTGAAAGTGGTGTAGATGACGGGATTTACAGCACTGTTCACATAGCCCAGCCAGGTAAAGGCAGTGTAGAGTTCAGGAGGGACCTGGCAGTAAGTTTTGAGAATGTGTGTGATGAAGAACGGCAACCAGCAGATGATAAACACCCCTAAGGAAAAAAGAAGTTAGAAACAGTATTTCAGGTCTGGGTTAAGAGGCTGTAGTTCAGAAAGGATTGAATGCAGTTTTTTTTAATTATTATTATTATTCAAGCAAAATCCATATTTATACGTCATAACAGTTTTTAACAATTATTTTTTCATTATATTGCACAATAATTCCATAATAAATCAATTTTAATATTCAATATTCCATTCCAATAAATCAAACCTTAAATTGTATAAAAAAATACACTTCTAAGTAGTACTTTTTGTCTTGTTTTTTTATGTTTTATAACAGCCATAAAAAGTGTTTGAGACAAAAAAGTTTATAAATCCCCCCCAAAAGCAAAGACAAAGCAATGTGAAAACTGTATTAAATAACCAGGCAAACCTCTCCTAAACCTTATACACTGGTCCGAGCAATTTTTGAGCCATTGTGCTTTGAAAAACACAAGCCATATCACATGTCTCGTACTTCCATGAGTTATCCCTTCTTTTCACCACTAGATGGCTGTTTTCTTTTTGAAACGCAACATATTATGTTTGTATATTAAAGTATCATTTTTTTGAGCTGAGCAATTACTACTTAATTCAAAACTCCGGGTGTGATAACCATATGCACCGGTTCCGAATCAATGTAAAAATATTGGTAGTAAAAATTTAGTTGTCATGGAAATTTAACCTCATTTTAGCGCAATGACAGTAGGCGGTATCACGGCGTCCATATTTATTTACAGTCTATGATTGAAATGCAGTCATGAACTTAAACTGAAACAGCTGTGTAGGAGGCTGTGTGAGCACTGGTAGCAGCCAAACTCTGCTTCCGATGTAAGTTTGAAAAAGTTGGCCTCTTTTCATAGCAAGATTAAGGCGAGGCAAGGCAAGACAGACCATTATTGTACCCGAGGGTAGATTTTTTTTCTCCACAAACACATCCGCACACACAAAAAAAATCACAGCACAGCAACAAGACTCGCCCAGACAAAGATTTCAGAGCAGACTGGGGTTTGAAGATGTGCGAGATGAAGCACAAAGACACAGGCAACACTGAGAATCTGACGTAGTGGACGACAAAGGAAACAAGAACAGCTGATGCAGGAAGCATCAAATGAAGGAATCTTTGAAGATGTCCAGCACTGGAATCAGCTCAGAACTGGCAGAAATAAATGTGACCCAGCTCATCTACTTCTCAATCTTGAAAAGTCTGCAGGGAAGTGCTTGTCGTGGAGGAGTTGCATTCAAAAACCAATACCTCTAAAAATAGGAACTGGGGGCAGGAAATTGAAGCAGGTGTGTCAAAATGTCAATTATTTGGCTGTAGCTGTGAGAGCCTGCTATACAGCCTCCAGTAGAAATCCCAATCACCTGTATCCTCTTACCATGTAATCCAGTCCCTGTCTCCTATAAAGAACTACAACTCCCAGCACTTGTGATTCTATCGTCAAGGTCGAGGTCACTACACCTGTGTTTCTCCCTGGACCTCTCTGTCCCTGAGTTATTCTCTGTGTTCCTGCTGAACTGCAATCTCCTCCATTGGTTAGAAGCTTGAGACGACAGCAACTTCCTCAGAAACTAACCCCTGTGGAAAACTTTTGTTTGAACTTAACTGCTCCAGAAGATCCAGCATCCCCACTTGGATTGAAATACTCCCTGATTCCCAGAACTCTGAACTGTTACCTGATGTTTTGTGTTTATCTTGATGTAAATAAACCCGTTAACCTCCGATCCTGCTATGTACAGTCACTCCACAAACGTGACAGTAGTAGAAGGCTAGAGAGTGGTATGATAAACAGTGAAGTATGGTGGAGGTTGTTTGAACGTTTGGGGCTGCATTTCTTTAAATGTTTTTGGGGTTTTTTTCAGGTTTAAATGTTCTCAATATGGACAAAAAACAGGTAGATGCTTAACTATTCTGCAATAACATCAGGGAGGTGTATGATGGGCCATAAGTTTATTCTACTGCAGGGCAATTACTCCAAACACACAGCCAAAGTCTTTAAGAGTGTAAAGGACAACAGGAAGTACAGGAAGTGGTAACCCCCACACAGCCCTGATCATCGGGTGCATCTGGGAATACACGAAGACACAGAAGGATGTGCGAAAGCTACATTCACACGTCAACGGTGTCTCTCCAAGATGAACCTTGAAGAAATGCTTCTGTTGGACGCCACGTAAAGTTCTTACTTGATTTAGATTTTTCTTTGTTCATTCATAAAACTAATTGATTAATACTTCATCTACACACTTTCCCACCTGTCTATTTTTACACAAAACTGTTTATCTAACCGAAACGTCTAGGTTACTTGCGTAACCCCACGTTCCCTGAATAGGGAACGGAGACGTTAGTCGGGATTAGACCGACTGAATGGGAGCGAATCACCGTGAGAGCGACTGACGAATATATTAACGGGCAAATTAATTTGCAGGCGAAGGTGATTGATTAGCAATCAGCCGGGTATAAAGCCGGGCGTGCCTAAGCCTCAGTATGGAATTTTCCGAGGAGCTGGACCTACTTACCTCCCAGCTTACCTCAGATCCATGACTTCCAGGGCATGGCGAAGGGTAACGTCTCCGTTCCCTATTCAGGGAACGTGGGGTTACGCAAGTAACCTAGACGTTCCCTTTCAGTCGGTCCCGGAGACGTTAGTCGGGATTAGACCGACTGAATGGGAGCCTCTGTAAAGGGCCATGCCCGAAGTCCTTCCAGACAGGGCGGCACTAAACACAAAAGAGGGGTTAGTAACAAGGCCGTGTACCTGAATGGGGAACTCCTTCTGCCCCGGCCCGGAACACTCATTGACGGGGAAGTCGTCCAACACTGAGAGCATCTGCTGTACTTGGTTGATGCTGGCGACCAGAAGGAGGCACCCCTCGACCCGCAGGGAGGAGTGGCGGAGATCGCGTCGAGGCCCGAAGGGCTACCAGCGGGTCATCGTTCTGCAAGAGAGAGGAGGCAGAGACGGAAGTCATCGTTGCGCGCCAAAGCAAGGGGAGTAACGGAACGGGTTCATACTAGCCACCTGAAGGGGGAGCTGTATAAGAACATAGAAAGGGAGCGCCAGAGAGGGACTCCCAGATCTGTACCCTGGTTCTGCGGGGACCAGGCCGGAGCAAAGCCACCACACGGAACCTGGCAGCGCTGACTGCTCCGCTCTGTCAGATGCCGAAGGGGGGAGGATGGGAGAGCCGCCCGAAGGGGGAGCTCTTAGAAAGGTGTGCTTCTCCTGATGACGAGGAGAGTACTGCAAGCTTACACCTGCTCCGTCCCCTAAGGGTGACTGCCACCACTCAGGACCGCAGAGGGAACAGAGCCTACATCAAGGTTGTAGAACCTGATGAGCGTGTTAGGTGTAGACCAGCCCGCAGCTCTACAAATGTCGGCGAGTGAGGCCCCTCTAGCCAACGCCCACAAGGCAGCGATGCCGCGAGTGGAGTGGGCCCTCAGATGGAGAGGGCAGGGAGCCTCACACACCTCATAAGCAAGGCGAATGGCCTCCACTAGCCAGTGGGCAAGCCGTTGCTTGGAGACCGCGGAACCCTTACGCTGGCCTCCGAAACATATGAAGAGCTGCTGGGGGCTGCGAAGCTCCCGGGTTCTGTCCAAGTAGATCCGAAGAGCTCGCACAGGACATAGCGAACCGTGGGCTGGTTCTGCCTCCTCCCGGGGCAGAGCTTGCAGGGTCACCACCTGGTCCCGGAAGAGGACGGATGGGACCTTGGGGATGAATCCGGGCCTGGGTCTGATGGTAACCAGAGAATCGCCAGGGCCGAATTCCAGGCAGGATACGTCGGCGGACAGTGCCTGGAGCTCTCCCACCCTCTTAATTGAGGCCAGAGCGAGCAGGAGTGCGGTCTTCAGTGAGAGGACGCGCAGCTCTGCAGAGTGCAACGGCTCACAAGGAGACTTCCGCAGCCCAGACAGGGCGACGGAGAGGTCCCAAGAGGGAATAGAGGGGGGTCTAGGTGGCCTAAGACGCCTAGCTCCCTTGAGAAATCTCACCGTCAGTTCGTGGCTGCCCACTGGTTTCCCTTCGACCCGAAGGTGAAAGGCAGAAATAGCGGCGGCGTAGACCTTGAGGGACGAAGGGGACAGCCCCCGATCGAACCTCTCCTGGAGAAGGTCAACACGACTCTGATGGGGCACGACCCGGGGTCTTCCTGGCGGGAAGAGCACCACTCGACGAACCGACCCCATTTACCAGCGTAGCACGCTCGAGTAGAGGGTGCTAGCGCGTGGTCCAAAGTTCTCACCACGGAGGGTGGTAGAGGCTCGGGGTCCACAGCGGACAGATATGCCATACGTGTAGGGCCCAGAGGTCTGGCCGCGGGTGCCTGTATCCCCCCCCCTGAGTAAGGAGGTCTGGACTCAGAGGGATCGGCCAGGGGGGGGCTGTCACGAGCGCGATGAGGTCTGGGAACCACGCTCTGTTCGGCCAAAAGGGGGCGATCAGAAGCAGTTCGTGCTCGTCCTCCCTGACCTTGCACAGTAACTGTGCTAGAAGGCTCACTGGGGGAAACGCATATAGGCGTTTGTTCCTGGGCCAGCAGTGTGCCAGCGCATCTGTCCCGAGAGGAGCCAGGGACAGGGAGTAGAAAAGCCGGCAATGGGTGTTCTGGCGGGAGGCAAACAGATCTACGTGTGCCTCGCCGAAGGTGTCCCATATCTGCTGAACAGCCCGAGGATGGAGTCGCCATTCTCCTGCCGTGGGGTGGAACCTGGACAGCGAATCCGCGATCCGGTTGCACTCTCCGGGGATATAACAGGCTTTGAGTGACAAAAGTCTGCTCTGACTCCAGAGGAGCAGTCGTTGGGCGAGGTAGTGCAGAGCACGGGAGCGCACACCGCCCTGGCGGTTGATGTGCGCTACTACCGCAGTGCTGTCGGTCCTGACCAGCACGTGCCGCCCCCGAAGGAGCGGGCAGAAGCGCCGTAGCGCTAGAATGACTGCAACTAGCTCGAAACGGTTTATGTGCCAGCGAGAGCATCTTCCGGTCCAGGCACCGGATTCTCGGTGGGAACCGCACACAGCGCCCCACCCGGTCTTGGAGGCATCGGTGGTGACCACCACACGGTTGGGGTGGCTCGAAAGAGGCACCCCAGACCTCAGAAAGCACTCCGTCTTCCAGACCTTCAGGTAAGGGAGCGCGTCTGCCGTAGGCAGGCGTAAGGCTCCCCGACGCCATGCCCAACTCGGAACTCGTGAGAGAAGCCATAGCTGCAGTGGTCGCATATGCAGGAGCCCGAGTCGGATGACTGGGGCTGCGGCTGCCATATGCCCCAGGAGCCTCTGAAATAACTTCAGTCTGACCACTGGTTGAGAAGACACCGCGAAAAGGGCGGTCAGCAAGGCCCTGGCGCGATCTACCGATAGTTGCGCCAGCATGCTCTCGGAGTTCAGCTCCATCCCGAGAAAAGAGATGGTCCTCACCGGGGTGAGGCGGCTCTTTTCCCAGTTGACCTTCAGACCCAAACGGTTTAAGTGCGAAAGCACTTTGCCCTGGTGTCGGATCAACTGGTCTCTGGACGAGGCTATGAGAAGCCAGTCGTCGAGGTAATCCAGGATCCGAATGCCTGCCCGGCGGAGCGGGGCTAGCGCGGCCCTGACA
>SRMA01026846.1:0-19147 GCA_007224835.1 Danionella cerebrum | reverse complement strand
GATCGAGGGTTAACACCATTTGCAATTCTGTATGGAAGACCATATATGAAACCTCAATTAAAACCTTTTACTAAACATACTGAAGAAAGAGAAGAGACCTTAGCTGATTACATGGCCAGAATGCTAACAGTACGAGAGGTGTCTTCTGCTAACTTCTGTCCAGGAACAACCGATGGAGACTCTTTACTGATCCTTAAACCAGGAGATTGGGTGTTGGTTAAGGTGATTAAGAGGAAAAACTGGAGTGAACCCAAGTGGGAAGGACCTTATCAAGCTCTGCTTACGACACCAACAGCAGTGAAAATAGCTGAGAGACCCTCCTGGGTTCATCTTTCCCATTGTAAAAAGGTAAATTCGAGCGAGGAATCTGCTATTAAGAACTAAACATGACGCAGACAAGACCAGCTTATGTTTGGGGCCCATTTGGCAACAGAGCGGTTATTCAAAATATCCCACTAACTAACTTTAATGATTCAGAGCAACCAGGTCAACCTCCACTTCATCCGGATTCCAAAAAGTGGTCAACAAAGTTGGAAGTGGGAGCTCTCGCAATGACAATAATCACATTGATAAAAATCATTTTGTTTACAGTACCTGACTATACCTGGGGAGCCAGGGAAAAGGTCACTGTAGCAACGACTCTAAACCAGACCAAGAATGTAACTGAGAAATCTACTGATGTCCATCTACTAAGAAAGAAAAGGAGTAACTACGCTACAGCTTACAGTCTGCCATCATCAGAGAGATGGCTTCGTGGCTTGATTAATCTCACCTTCTTTGAAGGCGAAGATGGAACTGTAGAATTTGACTTTTGTAGCACTGTACCTGAAGGTTGTGGAGACAGACTTACAGCAATGAGACTTCAAGGGGTAGACAAATATGTCTGTTTCGTGAGAGATATGTCTGCTAGTCAGATGAAATGTTCTAGCTGGCATCAAGCTTTGTGGACTACAGGAAAGGATTATAGGTATACTTATGAGGAAGAGAAGACCGATTTAAAAAACAGATTGATCATCATCAAAAAAGCAGGTAGTGAGTGTGACAGAGCAGACAGTTGTAACAGACTGCTACTTACTTTGAGAAACCCCTATCCCACAGACCAGAGAATTTATTCAATAGGTGCTTATGTAGCTGGAACTAATCCAATTGGACATTTCTTTATAGAAGTGAAATCAAAACTTCAGAACGCAACAATCAGAATTGATGACTCTAAAGAGACAAAACACTTATTTAATTTGACAATGAATGACAAATTAGCAATGGAAACAGGGTTTGCAGAGAAAAATGAGTGGATGGCGTGGGTGATGTTCACGGCTAACCAAACCAACGTCAGTAATTGTATTGCTTGTGCAACAGGCCGACCCCATTTGGGAACAACACCTTTCAGGCTAGATACTAGAAGTGATCCAGAGGGATTAAAGTGTGTACTAGAGCTATACAGTAATGATTCAAATCAAGAAAACCAAAAATGCCAAACTGTAAATATCCTTTACCCGAAAGTGAAGGACGATTTCCCACCATTTGCAACAGCATATTTTGGAAACTACACTTGTTTCCTGTATGAAGGTAGAACAGGTTTAAACTTAAAAGAACTTGGATCTTGGTGCTATCAGACGATAAATGTAACCACTAACAATAACGGTTATTTGAATTCATGGTTTATTAATCAGTCCAATTCCAGAGCTGACCTGTGGTGGCTGTGCAGCGATCGGAAGTTGAGGTCGAGGCTGCCTCCTCAGTGGTATGGAAGTTGTGCTTTGGTCCAACTTTTGATCCCTTTCCATATATTCCCAGCTGGAGAGCTTGGGCAGTTATCACACAAATTAAGTAACCATCCAAATTTTTTCAGGATCCATAAAAGGAGCATTCCTTTGGGTTCATTTGATCAACATGTTTATATCGACCGGATTGGGGTTCCCAGAGGTGTCCCAGATCAATTTAAAGCAAGAAATCAGATAGCTGCGGGTTTTGAATCATTTATTTTTTGGTGGGTAACCATAAATAAGAACGTTGATTGGATAAATTATTTGTATTTTAACCAACAGCGGTTTATCAATTATACAAGAGAAGCAATTAAAGGGATATCAGAGCAGCTGGGTCCAACGACACTGATGGCATGGCAAAACCGTTTGGCTTTGGATATGCTTTTGGCTCGGGAGGGTGGAGTGTGCAAAATGTTTGGTTCATTTTGTTGTGTATTCGTGCCGAACAACACCTCACCGGACGGAAGCATCACTAGGGCCTTAGAAGGTCTAACTGCCCTTTCTGAGGAACTGGCAGAAAATTCCGGAATTGACAATATGTTCACTCAATGGTTTGATTCTATGTTTGGCAAATGGAGTAATTTTGCCCAGTCTTTGATTGTGTCACTGACTGGTGCATCAGCGATTCTGATTGTGGTGGGATGCTGCTGCATTCCATGCATGAGGGGTTTGCTGATGCGTTGGATAGATGTTACCATCATCAAAACCATGTATCAAAGTATACATGATGAGGATGATGATGAAATTCATGACGATAATCTGAGTGAAAACGAGGAAACCGAAAATTGACAGGTTTCTTTATTTGAGTGAACAATGAATGACATAAGCAGTGAAAATCTGAAAAGAAGAGCTGCTTATTGATGCTATTTTGGATGTACAGAATGAAGAACCAACCTTTTACCAACTTTTTATTTTTCAATCTACATTATTCAACCTTTTACCAACTTTTTATTTTTTTTAATATAAATCTACATACATTGAATATAATTATTAGCTTTTGAAGTGTTATTAGCTTTTAGTCATTAGAATAATTATTAGCTCCTAAATCATTTTTTTTCATTATTAGTATTTAGAAAAAAAAATCATTAGAAATTACTAGAAGATAAATTAACACTTATCAACAAATATTCATGAAAAAAAAACCAAACAAACAAAAAAAAAACATAGTTAATAATAGTTTTTTTTAAATAAAATGAATTAATTAATTAGACTTAGGTGAATTGTTTAATAAACAGGATTGCTGCAGTAATGAAACGAGTTCTCTGTGTGCACTGCAATGAAGAACGTCTAGGTTACTTGAGTAACCCCACGTTCCCTGAATAGGGAACGGAGACGTTAGTCGGGATTAGACCAACTGAATGGGAGCGAATCACCGTGAGAGCGACTGACGAACATATTAACGGGCAAATTAATTTGCAGGCGAAGGTGATTGATTAGCAATCAGCCGGGTATAAAGCCGGGCGTGCCTAAGCCTCAGTATGGAATTTTCCGAGGAGCTGGACCCACTTACCTCCCAGCTTACCTCAGATCCATGACTTCCTGGGCATGGCGAAGGGTAACGTCTCCGTTCCCTATTCAGGGAACGTGGGGTTACGCAAGTAACCTAGACGTTCCCTTTCAGTCGGTCCCGGAGACGTTAGTCGGGATTAGACCGACTGAATGGGAGCCTCTTTAAAGGGCCATGCCCGAAGTCCTTCCAGACAGGCCGGCACTAAACACAAAAGAGGGGTTAGTAACAAGGCCGAGTACCTGAATGGGGAACTCCTTCTGCCCCTGCCCGGAACACTCATTGACGGGGAAGTCGTCCAACACCGAGAGCATCTGCTGTACTTGGTTGATGCTGACGACCAGAAGGAGGCACCCCTCGACCCGCAGGGAGGAGTGGCGGAGATCGCGTTGAGGCCCGAAGGGCTACCGGCGGGTCATCGTTCTGCAAGAGAAAATCGGCAGAGACGGAAGTCATCGTTACGCACCAAAAACAAGGGGAGTAACGGAACGGGTTCATACTAGCCACCTGAAGGGGGAGCTGTATAGAGAACACAGAAAGGGAGCGCCAGAGAGGGACTCCCAGATCTGTACCCTAGTTCTGCGGGGACCAGGCCGGAGCAAAGCCTCCACACGGAACCTGGCAGCGCTGACTGCTCCGCTCAGTCAGATGCCGAAGGGGGGAGGATGGGAGAGTCACCCAAAGGGGGAGCTCTTAGAAAGGTGTACTTCTCCCGATGACGAGGAGAGTACTGCAAGCTTACACCTGCTCCGTCCCCTAAGGGTGACTGCTACCACTCAGGACCGCAGAGGGAACAGAGCCTACATCAAGGTTGTAGAACCTGATGAACGTATTAGGTGTAGACCAGCCCGCAGCTCTACATATGTCGGAGAGTGAGGCCCCTCTAGCCAACGCCCACGCGGCAGCGATGCCGCGAGTGGAGTGGGCCCTCAGATGGAGAGGGCAGGGAACCTCACACACCTCATAAGCAAGGCTAATGGCCTCCACTAGCCAGTGGGCAAGCCGTTGCTTGGAGACCGCGGAACCCTTACGCTGGCCTCCGAAACATCTGAAGAGCTGCTGGGAGCTGCGAAGCTCCCGGGTTCTGTCCAAGTAGATCCGAAGAGCTCGCACAGGACATAACGAACCCTTGGCTGGTTCTGCCTCCTCCCGGGGCAGAGCTTGCAGGGTCACCACCTGGTCCCGGAAGGGGACGGATGGGACCTTTGGGATGAATCCGGGCCTGGGTCTGATGGTAACCAGAGAATCGCCAGGGCCGAATTCCAGGCAGGATTCGTCGGCGGACAGTGCCTGGAGATCTCCCACCCTCTTAATTGCGGCCAGAGCGAGCAGGAGTGCGGTCTTCAGTGAGAGGACGCGCAGCTCCGCAGAGTGCAACGGCTCAAAGGAGACTTCCGCAGCCCAGACAGGGCGACGGAGAGGTCCCAAGAGGGAACAGAGGGGGGTCTAGGCGGCCTGAGACGCCTAGCTCCCTTGAGAAATCTCACCGTCAGTTCGTGGCTGCCCACTGATTTCCCTTCGACCCGAGGGTGAAAGGCAGAAATAGCGGCGGCATAGACCTTGAGGGACGAAGGGGACAGCCCCCGATCGAACCTCTCCTGGAGAAAGGTCAACACGACTCTGATGGGGCACGTCCTGGGGTCTTCCTGATGGGAGGAACACCAATCGACGAACCGACCCCACTTGCCAGCGTAGCATGCTCAGGTAGAGGGTGCTAGCGCGTGGTCTAACGTTCTCACCACGGAGGGTGGTAGAGGCTCGGGGTCCACCGCGGACAGATATGCCATACGTGTAGGACCCAGAGGTCTGGCCTCGGGTGCCTGTATCCCCCCCCTGAGTAAGGAGGTCTGGACTCAGAGGGATCGGCCAGGGGGGGCTGTCACGAGCGCGACGAGGTCTGGAAACCACGCTCTGTTCGGCCAAAAGGGGGCGATCAGAAGCAGTTCGTGCTCGTCCTCCCTGACCTTGCACAGTAACTGTGCTAGAAGGCTCACTGGGGGAAACGCATATAAGCGTTTGTTCCTGGGCCAGCAGTGTGCCAGCACATCTGTCCCGAGAGGAGCCAGGGACAGGGAGTAGAAAAGCCGGCAATGGGTGTCCTGGCGGGAGGCAAACAGATCTATGTGTGCCTCGCCGAAGGTGTCCCATATCTGCTGAACAGCCCGAGGATGGAGTCGCCATTCTCCTGTCGTGGGGTGGAACCTGGACAGCGAATCCGCGATCCGGTTGCACTCTCCGGGGATATAACAGGCTTTGAGCGACAAAAGTCTGCTCTGACTCCAGAGGAGCAGTCGCTGGGCGAGGTAGTGCAGAGCACGGGAGCGCACACCGCCCTGGCGGTTGATGTACGCTACTACCGCAGTGCTGTCGGCCCTGACCAGCACGTGCCGCCCCCGAAGGAGCGGGCAGAAGCGCCGTAGCGCTAGAATGACTGCAACTAGCTCGAGACGGTTTATGTGCCAGCGAGAGCGTCTTCCGGTCCAGGCACCGGACTCTCGGTGGGCGCCGCACCCAGCGCCACAACCGGTCTTGGAGGCATCGGTGGTGACCACCACACGGTTGGGGTGGCTCGAAAGAGGCACCCCAGACCTCAGAAAGCACTCCGCCTTCCAGACCTTCAGGTAAGGGAGCGCGTCTGCCGTAGGCAGACGTAAGGCTCCCCGACGCCATGCCCAACTCGGAACTCGTGAGAGAAGCCATAGCTGCAGTGGTCGCATGCGCAGGAGCCCGAGTCGGATGACTGGGGCTGCGGCTGCCATATGCCCCAGGAGCCTCTGAAATAACTTCAGTCTGACCACTGGTCGAGAAGACACCGCGAAAAGGGCGGTCAGCAAGGCCCTGGCGCGATCTACCGATAGTTGCGCCAGCATGCTCTCGGAGTTCAGCTCCATCCCGAGAAAAGAGATGGTCCTCACCGGAGTGAGGCGGCTCTTTTCCCAGTTGACCTTCAGACCCAAACGGTTTAAGTGCGAAAGCACCTTGCCCTGGTGTCGGATCAACTGGTCTCTGGACGAGGCTATGAGAAGCCAGTCGTCGAGGTAATCCAGGATCCGAATGCCTGCCCGGCGGAGCGGGGCTAGCGCGGCCCTGACAACCTTCGTAAAGGTGCGAGGGGATAGGGCAAGACCGAAGGGTAGGACCTTGTACTGGTAAGCATGGCCCTCGAAACAGAACCTTAGAAAGGGTCTGTGTCTCGGTACCACTTCTACCTGAAAGTACGCGTCCTTCAGGTCGATTGTTGCGAACCAATCTCCAGGACGGATGCACGGTAGAATGCAGCGGACCGTCAGCATCTTGAACCGGTACTTGGCCAGGTGCCGGTTTAGATGCCTCAGATCCAAGATTGGTCGCAGCCCGCCTGATTTCTTGGGGACCAGGAAGTATGGGCTGTAAAACCCTCGTTCCATATCGGCTGGGGTACCGGCTCGATCGCACCTTTTGTTAAAAGGGCATCGATCTCCTCTCGCAGGAGTGAGGCGCCTGTTCGTGGAACAGGAGTGTGAAACACACCTCGAAACCTGGGGCGGACACGAACTGAATCGTGTAGCCCTGCCGGATTGTCCGGACCACCCACTGTGAGACCCCGGGAAGCTTCCGCCAGGCTCCCAGGTAAGCTGACAGGGGTCGTGGTCGGGACGTGCCGATGGTCCCCATGGCGGGGCCGCCCGGAGGCGGACTTGTGGGCGGAATCACCAGGGGAGGCCCCCGGGAGATGGTCAGATGAGGGCAGGGGTGGTGTGCCCCCGCGCTCTCTGCCATGGCCAGCGGGGCTCGGGCCCATGTCGGGGTCTTCGTCGGAGACCGAGGAAGAGGAACCCCAGACCGTCGGGCATGCGAGACCGCTATTCTCGGGTAGGAAGTGAGTTCTATCTTTGACACAATAGGTGCCGCCGTCCCAGAGGACGGCAGCGAGGAGTGTGTGGTGGACTCCCCCCCCCTGGGGGAGCTGGGTCGATGACCAGACCCAAAGACGAGCTCATTTCCTCCCGAGGCGCCAACCTCAGGGGCGCTTCTTCGTGGAAGCCCTCGTCTGCCGTCGAGAACCCTCTGAGGTTGACTGCGACTTTCGTCGTGTGGGGGTCTCCCTCGGACCAGAGGTCGAAGGCTGAGACCGTGACGAGAGTCGCTCTCTTTGGCGTCGCACAGGCGGAGAGGGATCCGGCACGGGAGCGGCAGGAGCCCGCCCGCTTCCGACGCGGGACCATGAGCTCACCCAGACCCTCCGCCTGTTTCCTGATCGTGGAGACCTTTGTCGCAAAATCATCCACGGCGATGCCAAAGAGGCCATCTTGGGAGACAGGTGCATCCAGAAACCGGTTTTGGTCATCGGGAAGCATAGAGGCCTGCTCCAACCAAAGATGGCGCTCCTGTACCACAAGTGTGGCCATCGTGCGACCGATGTTCAGCGCTGCTGATTTTGTAGCACGAAGCGCAAAATCAGTGGCTGAACGTAGGTCCATTATGGACTGTTGGTCGCCACCACCCTGGTGCATGTCACGGAGGACCTTGGCCTGAAAGACCTGTAAGGTCGCCATGGCATGCAGCCATGCAGCAGCTTGACCCGCAGCCGAATAAGCTTTCGCCATCAGGGCAGACGAAACTTTTCCGGCTTTGGAGGGCACACTCGGACGAGATCGCCAAGCGGCAGCACTGCCGGGGCACAGGTGCACCGCGACAGCCTGCTCCACCTGGGGAATCGAGTAGTATCCCCTAGCTGCTGCACCATCCAGAGCGGTGAAGGGGGAGGAGCTAGAAGCCCTGGCAGACAGGGGAGCCCGCCAGAATTTTGTAAGCTCCTCGTGCACCTCTGGGAAGAAAGGGACCGCAGGAGCGCGGGGGACGGAGCCCCGGCGCTTACCCAGGAACCAGTCATCCAGCCGCGACGGCGCTGAGCTAGAGGGCGTAGGCACCTCAAGCCCAATTGCGGCCGCGGCTTTGGAGAGCACCGCGTGAGCATCGAGCTCCGGCTCGGCCGAGACCCCGGAGGGTGGCAGCGCTGAGCTGGAAGAACTCGAAGATCGCGCCCCTTCCGATGCTGCGATGGATAGCAGATCGTCATCAGGATCACACGAGGGGCCGGGTAACGCCGAAGCGCTCTCCGACTCATTCGCGGACCAGACGGGGAGCACGCTCGGCATTTGGGGGTGGTGCGAGGAGTCACCTGACACCGTTCGACCCAAAACATCCGGGGAGAAAACAGCCGGCTCACTCCGGTTCGTAGGAGCGCCAAGAGCCGAAGCTCCGGCGTCCTCTTCCTCGAAGAAAGACCGTCTGTATCTCAGCGTGCGGCCCGGCAGAGCGTTGCAGTGCACACACTCTCGCCTCACAAACGCTGCGCAGGCGTGTTCGAAGCCCAAACACTCCACACAGCGCTCATGACCGTCTTTCGACGAGATAAATCCACCGCAGTTAGGAGTAATGCACGTTTTGCTCATCGTGTCGTGGAAAACGGACAGGATTATGAGAAAACGGCTGAAACACTGGACAGGCTTGCCTGAGAGATCTTCGAGGTGCTGGCGTTTTTGGTGGCGTGCTATTCTGGGCTAGCAGAGGTCAACACCAAGTATGCCGAGAGGTAAGCAACCTACTGATCTTTCAAGCGAAAAGAGAGCGTCAAAGTTCAGGAGAGAGAGTCTCACTCAGTCAGCTCCGAAGGAAAATTGCATACTGAGGCTCAGGCACGCCCGGCTTTATACCCGGCTGATTGCTAATCAATCACCTTCGCCTGCAAATTAATTTGCCCGTTAATATGTTCGTCAGTCGCTCTCACGGTGATTCGCTCCCATTCAGTCGGTCTAATCCCGACTAACGTCTCCGGGACCGACTGAAAGGGAACTTGCTTGCGGATCTTTTTCATTCTATGCTACTGCAATGAAGACCTGCTTGCAATTTTCTACACGCGGTGAATCTGGCTGTGTCGCTGCGGCGCTGCCCGGGTCGCGTGCGGTCTGGGTGGTGTTGGGTTGGTGCCGCCGGATTTGCTGTGTTCTTAAAGCTCTGCAAGGAAGAACTGCTGATGCTTTTTTCCATTCTATTATTCTATGAACTGTTTCTATGGGCATGTCAATGTTTGTTTATTAAACAATATAAAAATGCTGATTTGATACCAAATTGAACCTAAAAATATGCCTAGTATTAGTGTCTAACTTTATCTGTAATTTCTGTGTATCCCCTCTATGCGGAGGGCCAAGGAGACTGTGTTCCTAGGCAAGGAAGCAGCGATGAGATGGTTCCCAAACTGTAATGCCTTGGGTTTGCTTCGCGTCGTATAAGCTCCTAACATTAAAAGGCACTCGGAGATGAGAGTGGATGGACGCGGGACGCGCCATGGAGTTGGAGAGGAGAGAACGAATGGTTAAAACATTAACCATGTAATGTTAACTGTGTAACTGGAATGATCACATGAATGAGATGAACTGACTGTAACTTGACATGACATTGAAATGAAAATGTAAATGTTCTGTATTTTTTCTGATTACATTCATTTTTGTACATATTACATACATTTAGTATCTAGAGGGCGGAATGTTAGAAAAATTATGAAATGTGATTTCATGACTCCATGTTTTTGTAGATACTAAATGTATGATTTATCAAATGCATTAATAACTGTGTCTGTTCAGTTCTATTAGTTCTCATTCCTTTCAGAGATGTTCTCAGCGTTCACCGTGAGCTGAGACACAGTGACATTTTGCTTAGTCATTGCTTTTATTATTTTCTTATTCTCTTTTCCGTTATTGTGACTACGTCCCTGTAACCACCCCTTGTTTGGGTTAAGATAACTCTTTAACTGTGAGACTTTTTTTGTTTAGCGGGCAGTAGTGTGTGTATGTTTTTGCGATCAGTCAGAGTGTGTAACTTCAGTGTTCCATTCTGGTATTCGGATGTTCTTCTCTCCTTCTCTCTCTCTATGATGCTTTTCGTCTCCATATGCTCTTAATCTCCTTGATCAAAAATAGGTATCAAACTAGTATGTCAAATAGGGAATTAAAATTAACATCAATTGGATTCGTGGTGTCGGTGTTCTTCTTTTGGAATTTTTCCAACAACAAGTTTAGGAGGAGAGAAGAATTATGAATTACAGGTTATATATCTGTATCTCTCTCTCTCTCTCTCTCTCTCTATATATATATATATATATATATATATATATATATATCTACTCACCGTCAATATTTTCATGGGCAGGAGTTAGATTGAAAGGTTGTTGTTGTGTAACAAGAGATGATAGTTCTAAAAAATATATATATTTAAAAAAAACATTTTTTTTTATTATTATTATTTTAAAAATTGTTTTAGTTACCGTCAGCAAGGCGCTGCTGATTATCAGGACCACCTATAGGAAGAAAAAAAATTATATTTAGTTCCAACAGCTGTAATACTAGTAAAATCTTTAATATTAGACAGTTTTGATATTTACCAACACTCGCCACTGAATCCTCTATAGAATACACAACTATGAAAAAACACAATTTATGTGATTTAAAAAGATTAAAATATAATGAATATAACATATAACATTATAACATTAAAATATAACACAATGAATAATGTAAATATATTTTTTATACTTTTTCCTACCTTCCTCATTGGCAACATCCATCACTTCCCCATTTACTGCGGAAAAATACAAATTGGTTAGACATGATTATTTTACACCAATCAATACAAGTACAGGAGACTTACATACAGAGTTGGTTTATGGATTCAGCATCGGGGTAGGGTTGGAAACCTGTGGATTGAGTTGTGTTAAATTGTATCGAATATAAAATATATTCTATGATGTTTTAAAAATGTATTACTCACCAGCCATTTTGTTATGATATTGACGGTCTGAAGAGATGATACTGATGTCCCAACACTTTGGTCGCAACCTTTTAAAAGACGTAGGCCATTGACTGGTGTGGTACACCCTATTGGTCCGCATATATTGGGGATGGTTGTGAACACCATTGTTTCATCTTGAACAATCAGAATAACTTTTTCCCATCTATGGATTCACTTAGTCACGCTCTCTGGAGTAGAGACGTTGCATGCCATCTCCTAACCCAATGTGTTAAGGGGGTGATACGGTATTCTTTGAAGCGGAGAGTCACCCCAGGACATTGATCAATATACTATTATTGATCCCTTATATCTAGGAAGTGGCGTGAAGCGTCTCGCAGAGCCTCAGTCATTCAAAAACCCGCGAACCTAGCAACTTTTTAATGAAAGACCCACTGTGGTGAGAAGTGGTTGTGAATACCATTGTTCATCTTCAAAGTTTAAAAACCTATGAGAAGTGATGCACAATAGACCCACTAAATGGGGAAGGGGTGTGAGTCAAGCTACACTGTTGCACCCTCAATCTCAAACAGAAAATGTGTCAACCTAGGAGAAGCGGTCTGTGAGTCAAATCACAACTCGATCCGACTTGTTAAATAAGTATCTGAAAACACCGCCGCCTGACAAACTGTATTCCTCCTTCACAAAAGTTGTATCATCATGCAGAAATTTTGTCAATGTAAGATAACCCCTTAGTTTTCTAGGTGCCTTTGAAAGAAACTCAATCATCTCTTCATTCCACACCGTACCGTTAGGTGAACTCATCTTTGCCATCTCTCTTGTGAACAGTTTTACCCCCAAAACACACATACACATTGAAATTAAACTACATTTTATATACTACCCTAAAGTGACATCACTCTTCCCGGAGAGGAGGGATGGGAGGGAGGGAGAGACTGCGAGTGCACGTACATGTGGTGGTGGGGGGGGGGATATTTACCCCTCATTAACATAAGGTCATTAAGGTCATCCATCAAACTCAAAATTTTGACACAACCTCCCCTCTACCTCTCTCTGATGTTTAGTCATCCCTTGAACTGAAGCAATCTCCTCGGATACACTGAACAAGTATTCATCAACTGACACAGGAGAATGCACTGGTCTAGAGGGCAACTGCTGTTGACATGCAGGCTGAGGTGTCAGGTACTGATCTTCCCATGGTCTATGATATGGTGAAGACTGATAAGGATGAGTTGGCTGTACTGAGGCATCTTATTTCCTTGAAGTTGCAATTGGTCAACGGATGCATTGTAGATGGAGTGTTCTGACATCTGACCATTTCTCCGGCATATCCCCTGGCTCTTAACTTATTGGACTGACTACTTCTGAGTAAGCAACAGGGTCTTCCATGGTGATAGGCGTGAATCCCTGTGTATTCTGTACTGTGTGGGAAACTACTAGGTATCTGAGCTGCCTCTGACGCACAGTACTAAGATAAAAGTCTTTGACGTCGGCAGGAGGATGCATTCTTCAGGATGCATCTTCGTGATCAACTCTTTGTCCGTGGGACACGCCAGATCCGGCTCGAAGGACCAATTGTTTGGAAGGTAATGATTAGCTATAATTTATTATGTTGGACGGTATAGGTGAGGATGTGAATCCAGCTTTCCCACGGTGTGTCAGTCAGAACACAGGACTATTCAGTTGATTTTAATACAGTTGACACAGGTTTTATATCAGAAATATCTTGGATTCATACGGTGTATGCTAGTGTGTGTGTGGTCTGGAACAGAGAAGTAAACATAATTCATTCATCCATTCCTTTTCCAACCCGCTTATTCCCTTTTGGGGTCACGGGGGTCTGCCGGTGCCTATCTCCAGCAGAAAATGTGTGAGAGTCGGGGGTACAGCCTGGACAGATTGCCAGTCCATCGCTGGGCAACATTAACTCACACATTCACACCTACGGGTAATTTAGATTATTCAATTAACCTGACTGCATGTTTTTGGAATTGTGGAGTAACCAGAGTAAACAGAGGAAACCGACGCAAGCACGGTGAGAATATAGTCCTTTCAGGAAGGTCCCCGGCAAGCCTTGAACCTTCTCACTGGAAGGCCACAGTGCCGCCCCAGTAAGGCATGGTACACTGCTAGGTAACCAAGGGTATGCTAACGAAAATTCAATGGGCTAGTGGCTACTTTCATTGATTTTGAAAAAGCACATCCAGGTAAGTGGAACACTGAATTAACGTAATTGCAACTGTTATTCTTTCGTTCAGATGACTAGAAAGTGAATCACTTTGGATCTGGATTTGTCTTGTAATTTAGATGGAAGTAGGTATAAAATAGTTCTGATGTTTTCTAAGATTGCACTTGGCTTTTTTGGTAGTGTTACCGTAACTGGTGATTATACTATATACCTATTAATTTAAAAAACTAAGATTTATATGTTATTTTTTTATTTCTTATTCTACTAGATAAACATTGGATTGATGGCTCTGCACAGAATTGATGGAACTGATTTAAAACCTCTAAAGGAAAGAATTCCGCTATTTGTGGATCCTGACATAACGTCACCTGATATTTTAAAAACATGGTGTGCAGAAGATGACAACTTTTAACAAGGACATGCAACGAGGACTGTATGTTCTTTTGTAACCTGACCGCACAGTGCCCGAGTCTGACATGCCTCTCTTAAGATTCCTATAATGCATTTAAATCAAATAAGGATTTTCAAAATAGCTCTGGTTTTAGATGTTTCTAAGCCATATTAATAGGCAGGTGTAAGAAAAGTATACTTTTTTTTACGTTACATGTTTTTGTAAGTATAATTAAAAATATCAAATACTCATGCTGTTTATTTATAAACAATTAATTTAAGTACACTTTGTTTACAACAATTTTTAAAAACAAACTATTTAATCAATGGGTTCAATCTTCTACTGGCTCGCAGGTCACTTGACCAGTCAGTGATGGCAGCTGCCACGACCAGAGGCCTATACAATGAATGTGGCTTAACAAACGGAGTATTATTGTGTTGGTTTATTCTGCAAAGCTATTTGCAGATTAACTAAATATTAAGCCTTAATAAATTAAATAGCATAATTATTATTGTGAAATTATTTCATTAATTCATTCACAGATTCTTTCATTCATTAATTTTCTAACCCGCTTATTCCCTTTTGGGGCCTGCCGGTGCCCATCTCTAGCTCACATTGGGCGGGGGGCAGGGGGTACACCCTGGACAGGTCGCCACTCCATTGCTGGCCAACATTCACTCAACATTCCACATACCTAAGGGGAATTTAGATTATTGAAATAACTTAACAGCATGTTTTTAGGATTGCGGGGGAAACCGGAGTACCCGGAGGAAACCCACACAAGCACGGGGAGAACATGCAAACTCCTTCCAGGAAGGTCACCGGCGAGCCTCGAACCAGCAACCTTCTAACTAAGTGAATGTTGCCGTTGCCCAGCGATGGACTGGCGACCTGTCCAGGGTGCACCCCGCCTCTCACCCACCCGAAGTGCTGGATATATATATATATATATATACAACTTTTCAGAACACTGCGGAACCTTTATATATAATTGTTTTTTCACAAATAATATTCTTTCAAGAACTTACGAAGTAAATTAATAGTTTCACATTTCCACTCCGGTACAGCAGATGGCGCCAAAGCCCCTTGGCGTCTGATGCCGACCACCATTCAAATAAACAATAAAGAAAAACATTTGAAAACGAGTGAAAAAAACCTGAGGAATTTCAGCAGAAACTGATTGGTAAATCTAAACTGATTAGTAAAGATGAAGTTTAAAGAAGAACACTGCGGAGTTAAAGAAGAACCATTCACTGTGAAGGAAGAACCTTTAAAAGTAAAAGAGGAACCATTCACTGTGAAGGAAGAAACTTTAAGAGTAAAAGAGGAACCATTCACTGTGAAGGAAGAACCTTTAAGAGTAAAAGAGGAACCATTCACTGTGAAGGAAGAACCTTTAAGAGTAAAAGAGGAACCATTCACTGTGAAGGAAGAACCTCTAAGAGTAAAAGAGGAACCATTCACTGTGAAGGAAGAACCTTTAAGAGTAAAAGAGGAACCATTCAGAGTTGAAGATCCCTGTGGAGTAAAAGAGGAAGAAAGGGAAGAGGGAATAGGTAGGTGTTTCAATTTACTTTATTTAACTACCGAGGAGGAAATCTGTCGTTTTTTCATGCAATTCTGAGACAGTAACTCAGATTTCTGAGATAAAAAGTCAGACTTCTTAGATATGAGGTCCCGGTGTTATGCCGTTTTTCGATTCCCCGAATCCACGGCAGATTCCGATCCTTCTCTGCGTGAACGCGCATTCAATCACGTGATGACACAGACTAAGCAAATGAGAGTTTAAATTAAATGTTTTCTCGTGAATTTTTATTTTGCTTATATGCCGCGTAGATGTCAAATTTACTTGTAACACATTGTTTAACTATAAATATAAGTTTAAAGGAATGCAATCGCTTAATGTTGCTTTCAGCAGTGAATATTTTTAATAATTTATTAATATACAGCATTATACTAATTTAGATGTTTATATTTTACTTGCGTTGAACTGAATATTCAGTAGAACGATATTTGTTTGAGAAATGTTTGCATTCATTTGTAATGAACTGCCTGGTGCTGCTTTTTAGTCCAAGTGCAAAAAAAGGCAAAAGCAGAAAAGTTATCTTTCTGTTTTATGTTAATAACCTCGCTGTAATGAAATCACATTGCTTAATTTGAGGTTCTGTGTGTAACTTTTAGCACAAATACCACACATTAATTGTAATGAGGCATAAAGGGCTTAGATAATGAGAGTGGAACAGCTTGTTTTGCACTCTAGATATTGTTTATGGATGTATGTAATTTTATCGTGAATTTGACAAACTAATTCAATTTTATCATGTTTAAAATGTCCATTGAACCTAAATTCATGTTAGATGTGCACATTCTGATCATGCTCAACTGGTGATAACAATTACATAAAGTCCATAATTTCAGTAAAACAATATTTCAATACAACAAGGTGCCAATATTGCAAAGGAAAGGCAAGTAAACATTTAGTTTTATTCAGAGTGACTTAGTTCCATCATTTCCACAATGGAATATTATTCCTGTCCCTGTTTATGGAGTGACCATGTCCTGTATCGGTTCCAACCCTGTTTCAAAGCATACACCAGCAGCTCCATACAAGCCTGAAGGTGTTTATTTTGTGTGATCAATGTGTTTCATGAAGCTTGAAGCTAAACTGCAGGGATGGTAACAACATATCGACTGCATTACCAAGCACATGCCAATTGGTAAAGCTGTATTCAGAAAATGCTCTTCCTTTTACCTCTTACTATAAAAAAATGTTTGCTTAGTTTTGTTTAGTTGTTTGGACTGCGACAAATAAAACACACCTTAGAAAGCTGCAGATTGTTCCGAACAGAGCTACAGATTGGTGCTGCAATGCTTATATCAAACTAGCACATACGAGATGATCTCTGGTCAACAGTTGAAATCAGGTATGCTTTTACTATTAATTATGGGTAATAATTGTTGGTTTACCATTCGTTTTAGTTAATCAAAAGTAATATCCCAAGAAAATACACGGTTATGAAAGTAAAATATTTGGAGGGTGATAATCTAATAATTCTTAGAATATCTGGCAACATCTTAAATTGTGTGAAACAAATAAAGATAATTTTAGATTCAGCATTAGATAATTATATATTTATATTATACAGGATTATTGTAATGTTTTGGTGCAGTGACAGAATTAGAAATGCTTTGGAGTGTGTCTTCATTTTATTTCTATTTTTGACTGTTAAAGCTCTTAAAATTAACTCTCCCCACTGTGGGACAAGTTTTTTTCCCATAATGTGGATGGATATATATATATAGCTTTTTATATTATATCAACAAATTTTTACTTTGTTATATCCTTCTTTTTACATTAAATGTTAATTATTCTACTAAATACACAAATAAAATATAAATATTTTTGTATAATGATGTACATTCATAAATTATTAAAATATTAACTGCTGTAAGCAACTTGCATTAGGCGATTGCATTCTTTTGAACTTATATTTATAGTTAAACAATTTGTTACAAGTAAATTTGACATCTACGCGGCATATAAGCAAAATAAAACAATAGGTTACTTGCGTAACCCCGGTTCTCTGATAGCATTAAGTGAGGTGTCTCACTATGGGATACGCCTCTTCCGTGTATTCCTCAGAAGCACTATTTCATTACGCCAGCCCGTATTGGCTGGCAGACATGACGCTTAGAGCTGGGAGGTGCTCCCTCACCCTCTATAAAAGGGGGGACACTGCGTCATGACGACATTCAAAACGAGCACACCTCTTCCTCGCTTCACATGCAAGGAGGGTGCTCTGGTGAGACACCTCACTTAATGCTATCAGAGAACCGGGGTTACGCAAGTAACCTATTGTTCTCTTTCAAGCATACGTTTCAGTGTCTCACTATGGGATATAGACGACTCCCGTATTGCCCAGATAGCCTGTTTCAATGTCTTCTGCCAACCATCTAATCTCTGGATCCTGCACTCAAAACCGCGTGAGCCAAGTTTTGAGCTGTAACATCCAGTTTATTAAAACGTGTGAAGGTATGCGGAGAAGACTAGCTAGCCGCATCACACACTTCTTGAAAACGGATTCCCTTGAAAACAGCCCAAGATGTTGACATTCCCCTTGTTGAGTGAGTGCGTAATCCAGCCGGGGGGTTTAGCCTCTTACTGGGGTATGACAAGGAAATCTCCTCCACTATCCAGTGAGATAGGCGTTGTTTTGTGATCGGCTTTCCAGTGTAGGGTTTAGCCCATGACACAAACAGCTGATCGCATTTCCTAAAAGCATTTGTTCTTTCTGTGTAAAAGCGTAACGCCAACACGGGACATAACGCGTTTAACCTCTGTTCCTCTGCCGAGCCAAAGGGAGGTGGGTGAAACGCCCTTAGTTCCAAATTAATAATGGAACTGATAATTTTGGGCAAAAAGGCGGGATTAGGCTTCAGGAGCACTCCCGCATCTGCAGCCAGAAATTGCTTGAATCTCACCCATACGCTTCAAGTGACAAAAGTGCTAAAGAAGCCAGTCCGGACTGAGTGCACGGACTGCACACGTTAACATCAGAGAGAAGTAATTATGTGTCGAACAAAAGAGATTTAAACCTAAAGAAGGCAGATCAGAGTTTGGGTAAACCAGACTAAAAGACCCAGGTAGGCTTTAGTAATATATTTATATATATTTTAAATTTAGCATTATAGTTTTGTCTTATTTGTAGTGTGATTCGCGTCTGTGTATATAATGCTAGTAGATGTGGAAGTAACACAACATTTATTGATAATTAAGTAAAATGAACGAAATGACTCGAAAAAAGATCCGTTCATTTTACTGAACGAGACTCAAAGAACCGAATCTGTAAAATGATCCGAACTTCCCATCACTAGAGTGAAAGCTTTCACACTGGAGAGAAACCAAACAAATGTTCCCACTGTGAGAAGAGTTTCTTTGTGTCATGTGACCTTAAAATTCATGAGAGGATTCACACAGAAGAGAAACCATACAAATGTTCACATTGTGAGAAGAGTTTCTCTCTTTCATCTCGTCTTAAATCTCATGTGAGGATTCACACTGGAGAGAAACCATACAAATGTTCACATTGTGAGAAGAGTTTCTCTCTTTCATCTCATCTTAAATCTCACGTGAGGATTTACACTGGAGAGAAACCATACAAATGTACCCACTGATTTTTCAAGGCAGCTTCGCCGCAGCCAATAACCAGCATTTTATCCGGGCACGTTAAGGATGCCACACGTTTTCTAGCTCACTGACGTTGACAAGATTATGTAATATAAAACAATGAATTATATAGTTATAGGTGGTGCGGCAAAACACTCACACAAACACTTAATAGTGTTTATGTTTCTTTTAATTGCAATATATTATAATGTCTGAACAATTACTGTACAATAACTAAACAACTGTACACTGAACTAAACACTAAACATCAGATTTATTTTAATATGTTAATTATTCACAAAGTGTGCAGCTTTTGTCACTGCAGTGCATCTTTCTAGGGCTTCTG